>CM040186.1:77764288-77821788 GCA_022606455.1 Callitettix versicolor
TTAACTGCAAAAGGTTGCACAGGCCCACTAGTTATGAAATAAAATTCTAGATGAAAGATTAAATAAAACTGGAATGTCTATTTTAACAGTTCATATTGACAAGAGATAGAAAGCCTGCATGGTTTTCATTTAGGAAGATGACTCTTTAAAATACAAGTACTGCATTAATAATTAGTGTATTATAGTAATTAAATAAAAGCCAATGGTATTATTTGAATTATTTGATTTACAGAATTCATTCTTTTTTACGTTCAATTGCGGATAGAGTTTTAATAAAAAATGTCCTAACTTCGTTCTCTTTGGTTCATGTAGCAAGGCGGAAAAGTTTTGATTGGCACATATTTCATAGGTCATATATATTTCAACTATATTTCACAGCTTATAAAGAGATGCTATATTATGAACTCTTGTTTATTATATGTTGTATATTATCCGTTTCATCTTACCAATAACTGCGACAGGTCATATTGGCACACTGGTTTAGGTTAATTTTTAAATATTATTAAATTGTTTCTTTAAAATTTAGGATTATTATTAGTTCTCTGAAATAGTTTTTGTTAAACACAGGCTAATTGGTAAATCTTGTCTATATATTTTTAGCTATTCTCCCATTAGAACAGCTATTGAGTTTTTAAAGTGGACATCATAGTAATGCCTAGATCACGGACTTTAAAATTACCAAGGATCTTGAGAATGAGTGTCGATCCTGACTTCTAGACTACTTTTTCAAGGAATAGTTAAAATTTATATTTCCAAATTTTATTGAAAGGAGTGTATTATATATAGCTTTTTTCAATTTTAGCCAGATTGTGTTTAAAATTAACACATAAAATGACAGTACATTAATAATTTAATATTGATTATGATTGTGAAATCAACATTAAGAAAAAAAAACGCGCGAGACCCTTATTTTCATTTCTCTTTCCGAAATAATTTAAAAATAAATTACAACATAATTCTCACTTTTTAATAAATTTTCTTGTAAGTTATTTAATTATTTCCCGCAAAAATCAGAATATGGTGATCGTGTAAAAGGATAGTAGACCAAATATTTAAGAACATTTAGTTATAACATTTAGTTATGTTGTGGATTTATTAAACCCACAACCTGTTTTTAGAATATGAACTATTTAATCCATCATTAAATTAACTTTTAATTAAATCATCAGTTTCAGTTTGTAGAACAATCATTAACTACAAATCGAAAATTAAATTGTTATTAATTTAATGTCCCAATATCGATCATTTAAATATTTTAAATGTGGATTAATAACAATTACTATTCTATTTTACAAAAAATTTACAGTGTTGACAAAGTTTCATGTGTGCCTTTTTGTTGTGTTAATTTATTTTATTTTAATTATAATTTAACTACAATTTCAAAACTTTGTTTAGGTTGACATTGCACATGATTTTATTTGAAAGTTTAAATTTTATACAATATAAGTTTAGAGTTAACAATTTTTTTCTTCAATTAATTTATTGGCAGTAATAATATATACTATAAATAAATTTTAGGTCCTATTTGCAGTGAGTACACAAGTAAAAAAATGATAATAGCAGTTCACCCAGATGAAAAATTAACAGAAGTAGTGGGGTTATTTAAGTATTGGAATTTTAATTTAATTTAAATTTTTAAGTTGAAAAACTCAAGATTAAAAGGTTCAGTAAAGAAAATAATGATCACATTTCACAGTATTTGTCCCACACTGCTGCTAGGACTGTATCGCTTTACCACAAAAAATCAATAGTCTACAGTACTCGTAAACTTATAACACAATGTAAATAATAGCAAAGTAACTATGGAAACAAAAAAGTAAACAGTCAACATAACCTAAAATTTACAATGTACGTTGCTCATATGTTCTAGAACTGCCATTTTTTCTTAAATTTATCATTCTTTAAAGTTAGTAAGAGGTTAATTGGAGATTAGATAATCTTGCATTAAATATTTTGTAGAAATAGAATGCAAAATTTAATTAGTGATTAGGTTAATCTAGCATTTTTTATTGAAAGATTAAATAAATGTTCTAGAAACCGGCTGTGAATTTATCAAATTTAAAATTTAAAACTACGATGTGAGGGTAAATTGGAAACAAAAAACGAACTCCATGACCATTTAACATGTTCGTTGTCAGTAAACAAAATACTACTTTTTTGTACTAACAAGGATAGTTATGATTTCCACATATTTCATAGATCATATACATTTCAAAAATATTTCATAGTTTATAAATAGGGGCTGTAACACTTTTCAACGTCTTGCTGTATATTGTTGTATATTATTCGTTTTTTTCCCATTAACTGCGAAAGGTTGCACAGGCCCACTAGTTATGAAATAAAATTCTAAATGAAAGATTAAATAAAACTAGAATGTCTATTTTAACAGTTCATATTGACAAGAGATAGAAAGCCTGCATGGTTTTCATTTAGGGAGATGACTCTTTAAAATACAAGTACTGCATTAATAATTAGTGTATTATAGTATTAAATACAAGCCAATGGTATTATTTGAATTATTTGACTATTTCTACTTGTTGTCCCATCCTAATTAGCATTCATCTAATTCCATCCTAATTAGCATTAAAGTGTACATAAATTACCGTTTTGTAATTTAAAATTCGATTTAAATATGAAAGTGAACATTAGTCAGACATCGATTTCGCAATGTTAACACAGTGTTATCCAAGTTGGAAAAAGTTTAAGATAAATACAGTGTAGACTCCTATTTTTATTTTCTTGTGCAATAAAAAAACATGTTTGATAGTAAAAAATTGTTTATTTAAATGGTGGCATTTACTTTTCAAAAAAAAAAACAGCATTAATCTCGTCAGGGAGATTAATGCAGAAAATATTTATACATATTATTTTATCATAATTTCAGAAAAGTAAATTAAGTTGAAATTGTGCTTAGCTTAAACCTTGATTGAAATAACGGTTTTCGGATTGGATTATTGCGTACCGTTATAATTCTAAGTGGAGAATTAATTACTGTTTAGGATATAGAGACAGTAATCAACCAACCCAACTGACTGTAAGCCGATTGACCCATTTCTACGCCGTACCTAGAGTCATGGTAATATAATACGCAATAAATTTAACAATATGCATTTTATTCTAGAAGTATAAGTATTATAATTATTTAAAAACCAATATATACGTAGATTTATATTTATATATCGTATATTTATCCTTTGTATATATTTATTATAACATTAATTAACAGTTAAACATATTAAAAAATGTCGTATTTCACTGTTACAAACAAATAATACAGGAAACCGAAAAACATTTCTTGTAAGTGTATAACTTTTTAGGAAACTTATTGCTTGAAAATCTAAGTTCTATTATTAGCAAAAACCTGAAAAATCGCTAATTATGAAAATAGGAACACTAACTCTCAAAACCGGCTTAAAATATTTCGTTAGAATTATAATCGTGCACAAGGAACTGAAATCTTTTTACTTTAAAAGCTATGGTTTACAAAAAAAAAGATTTTCTTAAAGTGTTTACTTTATGTCAGACTAATGAAGACTTAACCATGATCAGACTAACGCAAGGAAAAGCCAACGATAGCACGGGAATTGAAGTGGCGAATACCAACGGTGGTTGAATCTGCGCTGTTGCCACGAATGGAATTGACAAAACTGAATAAGGTGGTAAGTGCTTGCTCTAGCGCCAGCTCTGCTGAATTAGAAATAATTAAGTTACAATAAGGGGTTTAGAGGCTGGAACAATGATCACTCGTTTGAATATCTAGTTACTGCTCAACTTCGGAGGGGAATGGTATTACTGTTCCCAGGACCGACGGAATGGTTTGCTTAATTGATTTGTAACTCAGTACAGTGAAGGGCTGCATGTTGCTTGAGGTGGCTCTGCTTACACACACGCCCCTGCACGCGCGCGCACTCACTCACACACACACACACACACACACACACACACACACACAACAAACAAACACAATGATTAGAAAATTCAAAATTGTTTGTTGATTATCAGATTCCCAATTGTTTAGTGATTAGTAGATTCCCAATTGTTTGTTGATTTGCGAATTTCCAATTGCTTGTTGATTATTGAATTCCCGTTTGTTTATTTAGCAAAATCGTAATTATTTGTTGATTATCAGATGCTTAATTGTTAGTTGATTAGCATATTCCTAATTGTTTGTTGATTAGCGAATTCACAATTACTCGTTGATTAGTGAATTCCCAATTGTTTGAATTCTAAAAGATACTGCAAAAAATACTGCACCACTGGACATTCATATCCCACTGTGTGAAGTCTATGGAAAAAAACGTATGAGCATACAACACGTGCGCAAATGGTCTAGAGAATTCAAAGACGGACGTTCATGACGAACAGCGTTCCGGACGGCCATCTGTTTCGGACGAAACGATTGCGAAAGTGGAAGAAGCAATGCTGAACGATCGAAGGGTTCGGGAGCTCTCCGAGATGATCCCTGATGTGAGTCTTGCTTCTATCATATCACCGAGACTGCTGCGTGCCGCGATTACCCTGCTTAAGTTTTCTTTCTGAAAAACTTCCTTACCAAAACCTTTCTTTTATACACACACACACACACACACTACTACTACTACTACTACTACTACTACTACTACTACTACTACTACTGTACATTCGCTTAGCTAACTTTAGTGTAAAGTGATCCTTGCTGATTCAGTGAATGACACAGGCCTAATGGTGTACCAAACGGAATCCTAGGATACCTTCTAAATATCTTGCCTTGCTTTACCAGTGCATGCAGAGTTCTGTATTAATATATCTCACTTCCCTTGCTAATCGTAAGAACATGAGTAAGAATGTCTCATCACACAGTTAAAATCTGGACAAATGGTGCGCAACCTCTGTGATAAGGACCAAGAGAAAAATAAATTTTTAAAAAAATCAGCAGAGCAAGCACCTTAGTAACGAACTTGATTGATAGGTGTAGCCTAATACCTACCTTGCATTTTTTCCAAATTCTAGACATTATGAGGAAACTAAGGCTGGTGAAGATATAACTGGGCATTTCCATTATAATTATTAAAGGACTTGTTAAAGATTGGATATATTAAAGCATTGTTGCATATATTGTAAAAGAGTGACATTTTATGGTGTATATATATATATATATATATATATATATATATATATATCACTGATGTATATGGTATGTATAAGTGGGTTTTCTCTATAATATTTGTTTTGGATAATTTCAGTTTATCAATAAATTCAGAAACATAATTTTTGAACCAACACAAACCAGTAAACACTGATCGCCCGTCTGCCGTATTCTATTTTTTTAACGGTCACGATATAATCTATAGTATTGCATGGCGCAAAGAAAGAATTTTATGGCCTCATAAGAAATAGATTTTAAACTGAGAAGTACGAGGACACAAAGCATCAACTGTCAGTACGTGAGTGTTAATATGAATAAATAATAAAGCTACCATACATACAATAAACATTGTTTATAAAACCACTTCCGTTGTTGCTTTTGTGTTGACACCCGCGTCGAATCATTCGATATTTAGTAATCGCATATTTTAGTTTGTTCAACGGAGAAGTTATTGGTAAAGTAACAGTTCATAAATAATAAATACACCATTCACCAAAGGTTTTTTGAGGTCGTAAACAGTACAAAATTGAAAATATTTTCTCACCAGAAAATAATTTTACAAAAATTCTAATTAAAGGCGTTAAATAATGTTATAATTTTATTATTTTAAGTTCATTTTAAAAATTAATTATCGAAAAATATATGTTTGTAATGTTAACAACGAGGCTGTATGTTTTTACGTAATTATTCACTATAAGCAAAGCTTAGTACTAGGATCTGTACGTAAGACGTGGCTACCTTTAAGGCGATAAGAGGACGATCAAGTTGGTAGATCCTAGATCATACACGAGATAAGTCGGGAAATATAAAGGAGAATGCGTTAACGAAAAGAGGCGCGCACAATTTTCCCGTACAGTCCATACTTTATGTATTAGGACAAGGGATCAGCGCTAACGGATTTACTTATGGCAATAATTATTTCTCGACCCTACAACCTTGAGGTGCTCAGTTCATAGACACAGCAGACTAAGCGGTGTTCGAAACAACGACAATAGAACCTCGCGCATATTTGAAGATCACGAAAAACGTTGTTAATGTGATGAGACTTAGGTAGACATTGCAATGTCAATAAAATAAATTTGTACATTGGCTGTACAAGATAGTAAGTTGGAAATAGTGAAAACTAAAAGTCTTATTAAGTTAAAAATAACTAAAACGTAAGTTTAAAATAAGTGTTGGTCTAATAGTCCAATGACTATTAATCACTAATACACATTAATCACTAATCACTAATCAGTTATTAATCACTAATACACACTCACGTTTGGACACGTAAAAAGGAAAAGGTAAAGGCATTAACTGTAATTTTTCTTTTTACTTCACGAAATGTATATACAAATTTACCATAGAAACCTTATATAATTTCATATATAAAAAACAAATGAATTTAAGGATATATTTATTTTCAAAAAACAATACATTCTTATTTATTAAAATACCGTCAAATTTATTAAGTTCATAATTTCAATAAAATATTTTTAATTATGAAACAATTCCATAAGTGAAAATTGAGAAACAACTCGAAATATTTTTGAAAACATTTACAGAATTAATGGTTATCATAAAAGAACCTAACGGTAAATTATGGAAAATTTTCTGTCCAATATTTATTTATATTCGAATATATAAGTATTCGCAAATATACTATAGAAATATACAATAATAATATCCACATAAATGTTATCCATTTAAATGTACGTTTAAATGTTATCCACATAAGTAGTCTTTGTGTTAGTGGTTCTGCATGTTAGAGTGAAATTAACTAGGAAGAAACACGTTCTAAAATCGAACTTCAGATTTGGAGCGATAACCGCCTCGAAGATACGATTCTGACGAAAGAATTGATCTCGAAACAACTGATTACACCGATATTCAATAATTTCGTTTTGTGTGTGTGTGTGTGTGTGTGTGTGTGTGTGTGTGTGTTGATTTTAACCTGCTCACGTTAGCAATTTTAGTCAGCTTTGATTCAAATTTGGCACAAAAAGAGGTCAGGTTCACTAAGCAGCAAAATATATTAATTTAAAAATAACTGCCATTTCAATTTTTTTTAAATTCTTAACTTATTGCCTTAAATTTTTTTTCTGAAAATCAGATTTCATCACCTTAATCGGCGATGAAAACGGCATTATTAAACATTTAAAATTTTTTAATTCTCTTGAAAATAAAGTAGTAGAAAAATAGTCAGCTGTTAAATTTCATTTCCAGTAAAGTCAAATTTCAAAGAAAGGGTAAAGTAAATATTCACTTTTTGGAAATTCTCCTGTATAACATCAGCGAGACAAATGCCTGCAATGATTATTTACGTTGAAGAAAGTAAAATAAATAACTAATATTAACATACAAATTTTAAAACATCGAATAAGAGAATTTGAAATTAAAATTTATATATTAATTATTTAATTAATGGTTTTTAAGCAACTGAATTCGTCGTCAGTTATTTGAGTTAAGCTGTAGATAAATGAAATAAAGAATTTCAGTTGTTTTATCTGTTACCGTGTAATAAGCCCCAAGTTACAAGTTTGCCTTGAGGTCTGTTTGACATCCAGTGCAATATTTTAAAACGCTTCGGGCTGAGAGAAATTAGATTGTACCATATTACCACGACAACCGAATGTTTGGTGGGGGGTTTGTTCTGTCCTCAAAATAGCGACATTATCACACTCTGTTATCACCCGCTACGGACCTTTTATACAAGTAACTTCTCATATTACTTTCCTGCGATACACGAAGTAAAGGCCGTAACGTGATGAACAAGAACAAAGGCTTTTGTATTTTTACTGGAAAATGCATTCGTATTAATGTCACGAGTTGAACAGAGTGTTTCTAGAATTACGTTTCTGTGCTCTTTAGAAAAATAGGAAACACTTCTTTTAATTTTAAAGTTAGAAAGCTTTTGTTCATTTTTAAAAGTATGTTTCATAATGTGTACCTATTAAAAAAATTGTTTTTTGCATAAAGGAAATTATATATCCTTATACATAATTCCTAAAGGTCAAATTTGAAGACAATATTTGGTGCGACTGGAGAATATTGTTTGACGACTTACTTTAAAGTCTCGGTCTAGCATTCGAAGGGATTATACATTTCGTTAACCCTTTCGGAAGGTCTATAAAGGGTGAAAAATTCTATGAAAAAACAGTAGTGATGGTCAATATTGTTTAATATCGATATTGTAAATAACACCTATTTTATATTTTGTTTACAATATTTGTTTAATTACATACTAGCATGTGCTCGTGCTTTACTACGGTATTTTAAAAAAATAAAAATTAAATTTTGTTTCTAATAAGTGTAGGCCTATTAAATTTAAATAGAAGCGTTTTCAAACCACTTAAAATAACCCAGTTTTATTACATATGTACACAAAGTGTAGATTATTGAAATACAGTGATCAGTCAGTTATTCCTTGAATGAGTTTTCTTTTTTTTACATAGAAATATAATTCGGACATCAATGAACTATTCTTACCTAAATTAATACACTCATTACTAAGTTTCATCCACTGATAATCACTTAGTCTCTTTAGCAATGTGACTTAATAACTACACCAGTTCAAATGGTTTTACTCTTTTCAATATTCTGACTAAGCCATCGTTGTTGAGTAGCAATGGATTGGATAAGATCGTTGTTTAGCTTCGACATTGATGTGTTGGTGTAGTCTTTGTTCGTGACTTTGAGCGAAAAAGACAGTCGGAACTTCAAGATGTTTAATGTAAGTTGTCACTTCTGATGTACTAAGGAGTATCAACGATATTACAGAGTATTTTATTTTGAAAATGTTGTAATTTTATTTCTATTACTTTAACTAGCACAACCTAAGAATTGTATAACGTTAGTCCATACTGGTTTAAGGACATGCTGATAAAGTAATAGCTTTTTACATATTCCCATTAACCAATACATCTTTCTGTATTTTAGTATCAGCTAGTCTTGATTGTTTCTTTACATACGGCGTTTGGAGCCATACAAAGATATTTTGCTGTATATGGAACCATTTGATAACTGATAAAGACAGGTTTGCGCTCATTGCACTTATTGGTGAAACAGACATTCACAGATTTGTTTTCATTAAGATTGATGCGCCACTTATTATATTAAGTATTACAATATTCTAGCAACAATATTTTGTTCAAATGTTGGTAAACCACTGGTTTACAGAAGATGTAAGGTTGGCCCCCAATACACCACCCTGTGGCACTCCTGTGAACGAGTGTGTGAACTGGCAAAGGTTTTATTTTTTGGATTTGTTTCTTTTTAGGTACTCAATCTTAGGAAAACTAGCAATTGTAAGGAGATTTAGGATTGTAACGAGATTCAGAAGTGTGTTTGTCGACAATAACTTAAAGAAAAATCACATAATTTGCTCTAATATTGGCCATTAAAGATTTAATAACTCATATCAGTATTCATAGCAATGTTTGGAAGTAACTTTCTTTTATATTACATTTTATAAATTTGCATACTAAAGGACAAAGTTATTAAAGTGAAAGACTTTGTGAAATCTTTTCACCCCAATAATTTGCTTCATCTTCAAACGTTATTGATAAAAATTAAGTAGAATAGACGTTTGACACTTTTATACAAAGTATATATTTTCAGTGTCTTTATCGTTGCGATATACGAGTATAATTTATACTAGATTCCTTTAGTTTTAACCCGTTATCTGTAATAATATGTCTAAAACACCTATAAATAAAAACTTTATTATGTGTACAGCTGATCTCAAAGACGCAACGAATACGGAGTTACCAGTATTGAATAACATCACGGTAAAGAAACATATCCCTCTTTTTATTTAACTCCATGGTGTTTTGTAGTGGTGAGAGAAATTTGCTCTCTCTATAACGTTTCTGTTAAATAACATTTCCAACATGTGCATTGTAAGAGGCTTTATTGCGTCCTGTCTAGGTGAGAAATAAAGATGTGAGTAAGGATTGGATTTAGTAAGAAGGTATAATTTGAAGATGAGTAACTATGTTAGTTTCACATTAGCCACTTCAAAGGGGTTTAAAGACTAGATAAAGAGGCCTTTTTCTGTATCGTAGCGGGGGAGTGGGATCTGTCACAATGGCCGACAGATGCGCGTATTTAGAGCTTTCAGCTCGCGATGCTAGCTTTTTTGAGTAAGTATGAGAGAATATTCCTGGAGTGAGAGGTTTTTAAGGCCTTAGCGGATAGTTTCGTTTCTAACGAACCGTTGAGATTCGACCAGTAAACGAAGGGAGTAGTTTTGAAAGGATTCCAGCCGTTTCATTCGAGAGTTGGAGATGCGTGAGTACCAAGCCGGGGGCTGCATTGATTAGGATGGGGCGAATGTACATTTTATACATAGTCAGCCTGACCTTCAGAGGTACAGGGTTTTTTGTTCGCTAGAACAGGAAAAAGCTTGCAGCGAGCCCCAGAAGCATTCCCATAGTGTATCCCACTTAGGCTAACGAGGGCGAGGGAACATCCTTAACGGAAACGGTAAAGCGCATGGCAGTAACTGTAGCTTTGCACCTGTGACCTTGAGGTGCGCAGCCGCAGCAGACTTACCGGTGACTTAGCCACCTCAACTACCGATACACTTTTTTAATTGCTTCAACAAGGTCATCAACACCGAAACCAATATATTCGTTTAAAAATAACGGCAAGTTAAAACTTTTAAAATATAACTTTTTCAAATGCTTGAAATCACTAAAATAGGTGCATTGCATAAATTAGCATATTTTTTTATATTTCACTGAAAGTATATAAGTGAACTTTCATTTATGGTCTCAGATATAGATCTTACAACGTTAACAGCTTTAGAACTCATTTACCAATGAAAATTTAAAAATAAAAAAACATTTCCCTGTTTAAATGAAGTCGTATCCAAACATTTACATATATCGCTAAATTGGCATTATTGTCTAATTTTATAACAAATCAATTTTCACTTTATTTTATTTAACATGTTTTAAAAACCTGTTCGGACTTAACCTTATGAGTAACATGAGAAACTTTGTTGGAGGTTAATGTTTCTGTTAGGTCCTTTTTCTGTTGTATTTGGAGTCTATATCTGCTGATTTATATGAATCGTTTCAAAATTCCTTTGTACTTAAAGTTTTGATAGTTTTTCAAAAAAAAATTACAAGAGCAATACATAAAGTTTAGTACAATATTTTTTTTTCAATCCATTAAAAACAGTACATGCAGTTACGTTTTATAAATGGTACTATTTTACCATTTTACTATAGTAAAGCTATTCACCAATAGTTGTTTTTTTATTCTCGTAGATCCATATTAAAAAGATTCAATTATTATCGTCTGGTAGCCAATTGCTATTGAAAATTAACATTTGCAATGACAAAACCGAGACTCAGTTCAGAAAATTTATTATTTACAACTTGAATTTGTCACATTGTCTGTCTTTTTTTAATTTAAGCTATAGTTGCCTATACATTTTAACCGGAATGTTGTAGGTATAGCTTCCAGAAAATTAAATTTGGATCCTTTACAGATCCAATTACTTTAATAAACTGTTTTAGGCCGTCAGAAATATTATATTTCAATAATATCTTCGATGGTGTAATGGATATCTTTTATAAAAATATTCTATTGCGATATTTATTTTATGGAATCTATGAGGTTTGCATCACATTTTATAAAACCATTGATCAAAGACCTTTGATAAAGAAATGTACTAGAGCAATACAGGTTTTAGAGATCAGAAATATTTTTGTTGTATGAGGGATGTTGTGATTGTGTGCGTATTTATTTTAAACAGAAACTTTTGAAAATGTCTTACAATTTTATTCACAACCGGAGTAAATATTTAATTTTGGTAATAGCTTAAACAATTACATTACCCATAAAATATTTTCGTTAAAACTTAATTAAATGTAAATTTTCCTTATAAGTTTTCCGATAAAAAAAACGTGTTCTAAATTTGTTCGTCCGAGTGAATTAATTTAACTGCAAATAGAGTTTGCGGCCATGTAAACAGAGTCAATAGAGTAATTCACTGGACTTCTGTGCACACTTCACACCATAAAATTAATTAGTTCTACAGCTGCATCACCTAACTTAGTAGGCGTATCAATTCATTATTGCTGTTTACTAGATATAAAGTTATATAACTGCACTTCCGTGTGTTTCAAAGTTAGCGTTTTTGTCAGTGTAATTGTAATTAAAAACAATTAATTCAGTGAACACGAATAAAATAAATGTAAATTGTGAATTAAAACAAGGTGAAAATTGGAATAATGTTTTTACTAAAAGTTTTTTAAATTTTCCAAATCGTTTTCAAAAATTGGAAATTTTTTGCTTTACTTTACCTTGTATGAAATTTCTTACATTTTTATTTCTTATATAATAAAAACTGTAAAGAATATTATTTGAAAAATGCACAAGATTTTCTACCGTTCCATATTGAGGTAGAATCCTTAATACTGTATTTCTATATACTACGTAATGTAACTCTTTGTAGTCAATGATATGTCTGTAATACTGATTCATAAAACAGCGGGCACAGAATTACTAATTATTTAATTTATTAAAACCTGAAAGATATTCTTCATTTCTCCATTTTAATTTCGCTATTTTAGTTTTTAAAGATTAGAATGTCTAGCATCGAAATTTGTTTACGCAGCAAATACAAGTGATAAAACCTCCAGCAAATGCTGTACTATTTTCCCACGTGACAATCATTCTTTCACTCTTCGCTTGCGGGTTATGGAAATCCTTCTCTGCAGAAAAAAAACTCTTAAGGATCGTATTCATTTTATGAGGAACTTAAAGTTTTACCTTGCGTCTGAAATGGATGACGCACATACAGTTTATGAGGAACTTAATGTTGTATCATGTGTTTGAAACGGATGACGCACCCAGCTTATGAAAACGTATCCCGTTTACGAAGAACTTCAAGATTTATCTTTATCTCAAATGGATCACCCATTCTTTTTATGAGGAACTTAAAGTCTTATCTTGTGTCTGAAATGGATGACGCATCCCAGACAACTAAGTGACATAATGTTTCTCTTCTAGATGTTATTTAAAATATTTTTAATTTTAAGCTCCCATTGTGTGTGTGTGTGTGTGTGTGTTTGTGTGTGTGTGTGTGTGTGTTTGTTAGCACGCTCAGATTTGTAATTTTAGTTTGATTTTGTTTTAAACTTAAAGAATTTTGTTTTAGTAAAAGAATTGATTGTGTTTGAAAAAGGTTTGTTAAAAAGTAAATTCTTTGTTTTAAGAATGGCGGCTATTTGAACTTCTTTGAAAACCATGACTTTTTCTCTTAAATATTTTTGATTTCACCACCGTAATAAGCGTTAAAAATTGCATAAATTAGCGTTCTGAATTTTCAAAATCCATTCAACTTTTAAATTGAACTTTATTTTCGTATTTTCAATGCTGTTTGTTATAGTTTCAAAAAGTAACTTGTGGGTAAGGTAAATCAATTTTTTTTTTTTTAATTTAGTTTCCGACATGTCGCGACCATCTTAATTGTTTTATGAGATAACTCGGAAAATTGCACTGCAAGCATTGTTACAAGCTGCAATTACAAACCTTTATGATATAACAAGCTTCGTCTCAGTTTGGTTAGAAAAAAATCAATAGAGTTTTGCTGAGCTGCGTTTTATCATCTTAGAAACGTCAGTATTCGAGTTAGAACCCTGTTTTATCTTTTTATGGTATTTTACTATACACTGCACTCCTTAGGCTACTATTTAAAAATAAATTATGTCTTCAGGGAATTTTAAATTACGAAGTTCATAGCAAACATTTTGCAACAAATTCAAAGTCTATTTTAGAACTTTTTAAATATATATATATACTTACATTTATCATGAAAGGAAGTTTAATGAGCTTTATTAAGATCTCATTCCTGTACACCTGCCTCGCTTATGAATATTTTGAAATAAAACTGAATTCAGTAATTTTTATTTTACACTTCAAAAAAGTGATAATCTACAATTGTTGTCAACGTGTAAATCTAAACGAATACAAATATTAGTTTATTCTTTTTTTTAATACGAAATGAATTAAATCTCTGTTGTATAATTTTCCTATTTACAAGCATGTAACGTGCTAACGTCTGCAGATTTTAACACTTATCATGTTTGAAAATCAGATAAAAAAACGAATATACCAACCAATTAGAAAACAAGCCTAATATTTTAATGTTCTATTTATCTTGAAACCGCATTTAACACTTCAAACAAATTATTTGCAGCTTAAACTACGTAAGTTTTGTAAATACAGAGTGGGTGGATCACATGTCAATAACCAATAAAACGGTAATTATTAATAAAGCTCTACACTGTTTATATCTCATAAACTTCGCTATAAACACGTTTGTTTGTTTCCATTTTCTCTCAACATTGTATAAAGTAAACGAAATATATGCTTTTGTTTGCTTTATCACTAGCGAAAAACAAATTAGTGAACGCTGTATTGTTTTAAGTCTAGTGTATTATTTCTATTTAATATAATCTAATCTATTTTTGTAACATAGTTAATATAAATTGGTTAAAAAGTTTCGTTTCCTAATTAAAAACACACTGTTACACCTTATCTTGGAAAAAATGATACAATTATCTTTTCTGCTGTCTCACGTTTGCCCGAGGGGATCTCAATTTATTTAGAATTAATTACAAGGCAAGTGGTTCTCATCTGTATGCTTGCAACCCTATTAGGGACCGCACAGTTAATTAATTATCTAAAATTTGTATTTTAATAACATTACCTCTTATTATTCTACCGTAAATGTACACATTACCTAGTAGCCAAATTGTTTCTGCTTAACGTCAAATGAATAGCCATAGAAAACGGTTTAATAGATAAATATTTTTCACAATAATAACTTAATCTGAATTATACAAAAATTACATGGCAAAGATTAAGATATGTGCAGTTCTTCAAGACAGATATTTTAAAACTTCCGATATCTTGAGAAAGAAGAAACATTTTTAGTTACGTTATGATACTTTGTTCAGCGTAATAATATGACCTGAAGTCATTTTTTATAAGAGCATATGCATATTAAATAATCAGTGACGTGATGAATAAAAATTAATTTTCCTAATATCAAATGACTTAAAATTTAAAATGCTAATTTGTGCAGTTTTCAACAGCAATTTTTTTACAAAAAGTTATGATTTTTAATTATTTGAAATGGTTGCCATTTTCAGTTGGTTAAAACAAATGTTGTCGCTTAACAAACTTGTCCAACTTATTACTAAAATTGATTTTTGTCCTAAGTTGATTAAAATTGGATTAAAATTGCGAACATATGAGAGCATAATAAATATATTTTGATATAAAATTATATATATATATATATATATATATATATATATATATATATATATATAAGTTATGGTATGGTTTCGAGGATGTCGCTTTTTAAAAAAACAACTTTTTATTAATTACAATAAGACTTTAATATTCACTTAAAACTTATTATAATTACTTAAGTTCGTCTCATATGCATTGAGATGCGAACTGAGTGAAACCTCGATTAACACTGAGCTCCTGCTCTTTCTTCTCTAGGTACATGAAAATGCTTACTGTGCTAAAAGCTAAACTGTCAGCATTAAATATAGCTAAGTCTAACACTAAATCTAGCAAAGTTTACAATAATTGTCTATATAACTCCTCCATCCCTAAACAAAACTTCTTGGGGTGGTTGAATAGCAACTTCCCTCGAAGTTCTTCCAATTAGCTTCTTAGACGCCAAGTATAGTAGTCCTCCAATAAGGCGATGGTCCAAACACTGATGTGCTGTGTGATGGGTGAATTCCGATCAATTCTGGAGACAGTATCTAGGTTGATCCTGTCGTGTTCTAGCTTCTTTATTATTGTAAAGAACAGTATTATTGTTGAGCATTATTACCCCTTAAGGATTGATAACTCAAAGTCAAATTGTAAATGCGATATTACAGAATGAGCAAAAGTATTTGGAATTAACTCTATTGTTACAATTGATACTTAACTGTTACTTAATTGTTACTCTACTGTTACAATGGTTACTTAATCCAAAGACTACAGAACTAAATACTAACAAGTATTTTACATTTGGTGTAATTGTTACAAATTCTGATCATACTTAGTTGGTAATGAATATATTTTCGCTTAATTTGTTCATAAGTCTCTTGTATATCACGTTGATTAATTTTGCTTACGTGATAATTTTCTATTATTTCCTGAATTTCATCTTCTCTAGTCACATCTAACAACTTAGTGTTACATTTAACTAACTAAAGTTTGGATTTTTTGAAATTTTTGTTATACAAGTCACAAATTTTTCATAAAAGTCGTTTTCAAAATAAATATTATATTTAACATTGGGTACCAAATATTCCTTCACAAACTTAACAATGTCATTATTTAAGTTATTTTCGGATATTTCAACTATTAATCTTATTTTACTGGTTCCAAATAGCTTTAGTATTTTTACGTCCTTAGGTTGATATTTCACAAGACTTAGCAAAATTTGGTTTTTTTCCAAAATTTACCGGCTCGTCTGAGATGGGTATTTCTATTTGCGTGTTCCCTTAATAATTAGAATGGATGGTCTGGTCGCTTTCTGCGTTCATTTCCTCTTGATCTGCGGCGTGTCTCTTCTTCCGCGTCAAAATTTGCAATTATTGATTCATTACCGTCCAATTCAGGAAAGTACAAACTAGTCGACTCGGCTATTGTTTTGTGTAGTTCTTCATCCGTAGAACGCTGATTGTTCGCATTATGCTCAGTGATATTTAGCTGTATCCTCGACAAGGCGTCGGCATTTCGGTTTAATTTTCCTTTTTTGTACCTAATCTCATAATCGTACTCCTCTAATTTTAATCTCCACCTAAGTAACCTGGAATTTGATTCTTTAACAGAAAATAACCACTGTAGGGGTTTATGATCCGTATAAATTTTAAATTTCCTGCCGTATAGGTAAGGTCTGAAGTATTTAGTTCCAAAAATGATTGCAAGAAGTTCTTTTTCAAAGTCCGAATATTGTAATAAAGGTTCATTACACAAGATATTTTAGCAAGTTTCAAAACAGTTTATATAGTCAGGTTTATTTATATCAATTTTGACTTCCTTTTTTAAACAGTGGGTGAATGGTTTTGTTATTTTCGCGAAGTCCTTAATAAACTTTCTGTAGTATCCAAGTAGTCGAAGAAATCCTTTGATTTCTTTTGGCGTTTTCGGAATTGGGTAGTTTTTTATAGCTCTGATTTTGTCTGGGTTAGGTTTAACTCCTTCTGGTGTCACTATATACCCTAAATAAGCGATCTCTTTCCTCAAAAATTCTGTTTTATCGGGTTGAATTTTAAAATTGGCTTCTCTTAATCTGTTGAAAACTACTCTTAACCTTTTTATGTGTTCTTGTAAACTAGTAGAATATATTATTATATCGTCGAGGTAGGTCAAGCGTGATTCATTTTGAATCCCACGTAAAATGTTGTTCATTGCTCTTTGAAAAGTCGGTGGGCTATTTTTAAGACCGAACGGCATTCTTAAAAATTCAAAGTGCCCGGTTTCCGTCGAAAATGCTGTTTTATCAACACTGTCGGGGTGCACCTCCAGTTGGTGGAAACCAGATGCGAGGTCTAGGGTGCTAAAGTATTGAGACCTCCCAAGTTTATCTAAAATGTCCGTTATATTAGGTAAAGGAATTTGTCATCGATTGTTTTAGCGTTCAAACCTCTGGAATCAATTACAAGTCTAAATTTCTGCTTATTAGATGCGTCTGATTTCTTGGGTACTATCCAAATAGGTGAGTCCCAAAGTGAATGAGACGGTTGTATTATTTTTTGTTCTAACATATCCTGTATTTGTTTGTCCACTTCCTTGCGATAGATTTCAGATATCGATAATTCCTAGAATAAACAGGAATCTCATCTGTGGTTCTAATTACGTGTTTAATTTTGTTAGTAAAGGTCAGCTTATTATTTTCTGTGTGAAATAAGTCGAAATATTCTTCTAGTAATTTCATGATCTCGTTTCTTTCTTCTGGGTTCATATGGTCAGTTCTAATTTATTTAGGTCCAATTTATTATTTATGTGATTCAAAAAGTTAAAACTAGGGTTGTTTTTATTATATATTTCTTGCTTGTTTGTTTTACAGATTTTGAAATCACTTAATGGTTCAACTTTTAAAGGTTCAACCATTAAACGTCTATCGTCTGTTGTGATATTTATAATAGGACAAAGTGCTTCCCCTTCTACAACTTTCACTAAACATTGTGGTATTTCCAATCGATCACTTTCTTTGTGCGATAGTATCCCCTCTCCATTATTTAAATTACCAATTTTAATTTTTATTACTTGTTTAGATCTAGCTTTAATGAGATGGCATTTGATATTTTTTGGAGGTGTATCTTTGTTATTATTATTTTTTTTTTTTTTTGTTATTGTTTTCCTTTTCCGTATTGAAATAATGTACAGGAATCTTTTCTCCGCAAAATATTAGCTGATTATGTACAAAGTCTAAATTAATTTTTGTTCTTTCATATTGTCAAGTCTTAGTAGTAGATCGAAATTTTTATGAAAATTAAATAGATAGAACTTTGTTATTTTCTTCCCCAATAAAGGCAATTTACAACTAAATTTTTCTTTTGAAACACCATGTGCTGTAGAAACTTCAAACGGCTCCTGTTTTAGTGTATTTTTGAACAAGCGAAACGCTATTGGTTTGTTATTGAATGACCTGGTGCTTCCTGTGTCTATCAAAATTTTTAGGTTGGTTTTTGGGTCATAGAAATAGGGTAATTCATTTGTGTCGATGTTCATTATGGAAAATCGCTCTTCATTACAGTAAGTCCTAAAAATGATTCTGTTCTAAACTGCATGCGTTGTCAACTTCGTTTGTTTCCTCGGTATAAAAATTACTATTATTTTGGTAATTTTCGTCATCGAATTGGGCTTCTTCAAAGTCTGTGCACATCCTGGTCTGATAAGGAAATATTAGGTATTTGCCTCGTCAGTTCGTACATCGCGTGGTCATCGTTTTCTTGGTCAACCTGCTTGCCGGTCATCTGGTATAATTTATTTTGTCTGATCGCGGTTCCCGTTTGTCTAGTCGAAATGCTCATTGGCGTGGGTTGATAACTTTGATCTGTTTTTGGAGTATTATTAGTTACGAAATGTTTTTGTGGCTGACTGTAAGGTTGTCTGTGTCCATAGTTAAAGTTGGGTTGTGCTGGTTGATGCAATTGTTTGTAAGAGTTTTGTTGAAACTGATGATTAGGTATTGGTTTACGGATTGGCATGTATTGTTTTTTTGGTGGAATGTTGGAACGGTTTGTTTGGAATAATTTGTTGTTTTTAAACTGGAAATCGTTTGTAAGCATACTGAGTGCTTCTTCAAGTGAGGTGGGGTTTTTGGTTCTCATGAGGAACCCTAGCGGTTCCTGAAGTCCCCTTAAGAGAACAAGTAATGCTAATTTTTGTGCATACTTGCATAGAACATCCCTAGCGGATGGTTCTCTGTTTACAAAAAAATGTTATCTGTAACTTTAATAGCTTTTGAATCTTTTCATAAAATTTGAAAGGTGATTCCCCGTTTTCTTGCTTTAATTCTGCCATTTCAAGATTCAAAGTAAAACAATCCTTCTTATCAAAATAACTAGTCAGCAAAATTATTTTTACATCTGCCCAAGCATAAGTATTAGAATTAACTACCATTTCAAGAGCTTGCCCCTTTAATTTTGATAATATGGACGATAACAAATATTAATTTTGGAAATCTTCTAAGTTATCAGCTACAAAGAATTTATTTTATTTTTTTTATCACATATTGTGATGAATCTATTAAGCATGGTTGGTTCTCCGCTAAACTCTGGAATCATGTCCAGGTATTCTTTCTTCAGTGTTGGGATATACATTGTAATATTTAGTTATTACTACACACAAAAATAAATCAAAATTAAAATTAAAAATCAAATTATAAAATATAATACTTATAAAATAATGCTACAAATTATTTATGATAACCTATGTTTGGTTTATCTTTAAAAATATTCAATTGATTCAATTAACAAATTGATCTTTGATATTTAATTATTTTGTTTGTTAATTATTTAATAAAATTGATGTAACATACATTCGTAGGTATATAGTATACAAAACTATTTTGTGGGATCTACTTACAATAAGATCCAAAATACTTTGCTCATTTTACGCGCACTTGCCACGAAAAATTCGCACAAACACTTCACTTCACTTCGGATGTAGATGTTCACTCTACGGTTGCAAATATTCACTTTGCCGGTTGGTTGTGTTCAATTTAATAATATACACTTATTAAATTGAACGGTTGGTCTTTTGTTCGACACTTCGGTTAACAGTTGAAACTGAAGAAAAATTATATGCACTAATTTTCCCGAAGTGTCCTACCGACTGCGCCAGTTATGGTATGGTTTCGAGGATGTCGCTTTTAAAAACAACTTTTATTAATTACAATAAGACTTTAATATTCACTTAAAACTTATTATAATTATTTAAGTTCGTCTCATATGCATTGAGATGCGAACTGAGTGAAACCTCGATTAACACTGAGCTCCTGCTCTTTCTTCTCTAGGTACATGAAAATGCTTACTGTGCTAAAAGCTAAACTGTCAGCATTAAATATAGCTAAGTCTAACACTAAATCTAGCAAAGTTTACAATAATTGTCTATATAACTTATATATAAGTATTCATAAAAACTTTCACCTACAACTCAAAAAGTAATCAGGATCATTACTTTCTCTAAGATCAGGATGACCTCTCATTTCGAAGTCCTCGTATGGGTTTTACCCATGACAGCCGTTTCAATAACTCATTTTCAATAGAAATTCTTTTAAAATAATTACTTTTCCAAGAAGGAACGTCATATTAGAAACGTCAATATTAGTTGGAATTTACCAATAAACCAATAAATGACAGCCGAGGTAAAATTTAATAAATGTAGAAAAAACAACAAGAGTATTTAAAACACACACCGCAATCAGAGTTACGTTTTTTCAATGGATTCAAAAAGTAATTAGTTTAAACAGCATAAATACATTATAAACTTATAAATCAAAAAACCAAAAAAAAAACATTTTAACAATATTTTAGAAGTATACCAGGTCTTCATATCGCAATAGGAAATGAATATAGTAGTAACCCCATTTTAAATAAAGTTTCAATTAACTTCCTATCTACCCTCATTTGCAGAAGGTATACAATTAAAGTTTAGATGAAGCAAGAGAAACGCAAGTTCCTATGTGGAATAGATTGTATCATATGCTTTTTAAAGTCGATTTAATGAATTTAACGTTTTCGCGATATTGTAATATTTAATGTTAATATAAAGTAATTTGCTATTCAAAAGTTCAGACACTTTTAAATGCTTCTCATAAACTAAGGGCGCAATTGAACATTATTTGAGTAAAAATAATTAATGTTATCAATTTTGTCACAAAAATATTATTATATTAATTAATATTTAATATAATTTATAGTAAATTCATTTAGAAACTCAATTTTGCGGGTTTAATTTTTGTAATGTTTACAGTATTATTAAACACCTCGCACAATATTTTGACTTAAATTTCTTCTATTATTGCTTTAGAACTGTTAATAATTTAAAATAGTGATTAAAATTTTTACTTCAACACAAATAGTATAAAATTTAGAGATATATCTAAATATTTAAAAATTATTTGAAATTTCCTTGCATTGTACTAAAAATACATTAAAAGTTTTTCTTTAGTAATAGGCCTACGTATAGAATTTTATACACCATAAAAAGACGTAGTTTAATTTGAAATAACTCAAAAATAATATTTTTTGAAGTAGTTACCTACAAAGTTCTCAGAATATTTTAGTATTTTTTTCTAAACTAAGATCTTATTGTTTATATTAGTATTTATATTAATAACAAACATTATTATATTAATGAAGGTTTCACCCAAATATGAAATAATTATTGCTGAAAAACAGATTTTAATATATTCTGATATTTTTGGGAGAATCTATTTTTTGAAGAGCATTCATATTCTTCATAAATAAGTTATTAAAATTTAATAATCCAGTCTAATTATTTGACAAACATTTTTTTCAGTTTATTATTGTACACTTTTTACTATATCTTTTATTCCATTATTGTCAAACAAATACAAATTTCCTTTTGTTTTTCCAATATTTCGGTGTACACTTTTTGTTAACTTTTACAATTAAATTCTTCTAATATAACTCAATTTAATATTTTCTTTATTAGCTTGTATTATTTACACGAAATTAACCTAGGCTGTTTTATTATTTCTAGAACTTTATTATTTCTATTTTATTCTGTTTATTATTTCTAGAAATTATATTTCTATATTAGATTCTTCCATGAACCAATATATGTATTTTGATTTATGTTTATTATTGTGCTTACCGTCATAGAAAAATTATCTGTAGCAAACATAACCTCAATGTTTTAAGTAATTTACATTGTTTCTATAAAATACTTATAACTGTGTTTGAGAGAAACTAAGTAACGTGTAATAAAACTATATCTCTCTTTTTCTTTCTCTCTCTCTCTCCCCCCCGTTTTTCTGATGTTAAATCGAAATTGTTTTCGAAAAACAAAAGATGACGAAGGATATGGCTTGTTTACGCCCGAGGAAATCTGTGGGAACCCTGGCCTTTGCAACAAAACATTAAACTCAAATTCTTAATAAACTCTCTAGCTTTCCTGCGGCACTAAATTTGAAAATATGTTGCTAATTCTCTACAACATTTCGTATTTTAGGAAACCTAATCCTAAAATATTTAACAGAAATCATTGGAAAAATTACGAAATTCAAATAACATGCCATTATTGATGATTTTTTTTAAATAAAAAAATATCGATATTTTTTCTCTTAAAATATTAAAGAAGCTAAGATTCGTTTCAATTAAAGACTACATACATAATATTTTATCATAATAGCTAATAATATTATGACTTATTACGTAGAAAAATGTATATTTTAATTTGTAAGAGACAAAACTTCAGTATGTGTAATAATATTAATTTTGTATATATCAGGGTTTTTATTCAGAGAATTTACTTACTAACTCAAGTTTTTTTAAGGTGGTTTCATAAAGTTTAGGCATAGTTTTTATTGTTAAAATTTGAACTCATTAAAGCTATTAAATTTATAGTTTGAAGTGAAAACTTCTATAGAACACTGATTTGTATGAAGAAAAAAATAGAAACTTGCAAAATCACAAATATCATGTAAAATAGAGTAACGCTTGCCGGATAAACATTATGTATAGTATTATAATGTGAACTTAAGATACCCATTGAACTGCTTGTTTCTGGTGCCTTTGTAGCTCAGTGTTATTTAAGATTTGTTGCTTATAAAACTAAGTGTTGTGTCTTGAGCCCGCTACAGAGCATAAATTTTTAACATGTATCATGTGTCAGGACTGCCTGTGATGATGGATTTTGTGCGTCGCGAGATGCGAGAAACAAGTACATTGATATATATATATATATATATATATATATATATATATATATATATATATATAATAGTACATTTACGCTTCTCATATTAAATTAATTATAATTAAAAATATCCTGTGTACTCCCGGGATCGAAACAGGCCTTTTCTTATGTGAGGCGCGTCATAACCACTACGCTACGGAAACTACAAAAAGGTTGACTGATGTAAATATGTGAAATCGTTAATTTAATTTCAGTAGTTATATTAAAAGATTAGTTGTTTTGTATTAATTCGTAACGATCAGCTGATTTCATTATACAGCTGATGAGTTTAGATTTAACTGTTGGCTTTACTATATTAATTAAGGTTCAACCTAAATAATAATGAGATAATTATTAGCTGCAAAACATAAAAAGATTATAATATATTGTGAGAAACTATTTTTTGAAGAATATTTATATTTTTAATAAATAAGTTATTAAAATTTATTAATTCAGTTTTACCATCAAATTTATTTGACCAATAATTTTTGTTGTTTATTTGAATTTATTAATATACTTCTTACTGTACGTCTACTTCCGTTATTGTCAACGAAATATAAATTTTCTAAATTTATATTTAATAACAACATGAGAGAGAGAGAGAGAGAGAGAGAGAGAGAGAGAGAGAGAGAGAGAGAGAGAGGGCTCTATTATATGTTATTTTGTTTCTGTCAAACACAGGCGATTGTTATAAGTATTTTATATAAACACTGTACGTAAAACATTGAGATTATCTTTGTTACAAACAGCACAATAATAAACGTAAATCAAAAGGTAATATATTTGTTCATGGAAGAATCTAATATAGAAATATAACTTAAAATAACTTAGGTTAAAACATCTAGGTTAATATAAATTTTAGGTATATAGATGTGTACATTTGTTGTTTATATTAATTGGTAACGATCAGCTGATTTCATTGAACAGCTGATAGGTTTAAACATAAGTTTCAGGTATGTTAATTTATCGAGTTTTCGAAAACATATGAGCCAATAGTATGTGATAAATAACTAATCTATTTTTTTACAATTAGTAATATTATATATATATATATATATATATATATATATATATATATATGTGTGTGTGTGTGTGTGTGTGTGTGTGTGTGTGTGTGTGTGTGTGTGTGTGTGTGTGTGTGTGTGTGTGTGTGTGTGTGTGTGTGTGTGTGTGTGTGTGTGTGTGTGTGTGTGTGTGTGTGTGTGTGTGTGTGTGTGTGTGTGTGTGTGTGTGTGTGTGTGTGTGTGTGTGTGTGTTGAAAAATAAACCATATGACTGGATAGCAGTCAGTTTTAAATTTAGAGCTTAATGTTTTTATATTAAGAGAAAGTATAATTAAAGTAAAACTTAAGTTGTAACCATGAATATTATTTTTAACACATACGTAAACATAAATTATTCTGTACCAATAATTATAAAAGAAGAACTACAATGGAAAATATTGAAGAAGATAAAATATGCAGTAATTGAAAGTTCTAGGGCTCAGTACATAAATCGTTTAGTGAGAGTCATAAAAACCACATAAAACATAGTTAGGGTATGCTTGGTTACGCCCAAGTTAAATATCATAGATATCGATTTTGAAATTGCTTCAGTTATGTGACCGTTTGATAAAAAGGACACAAAAAGCTTATAATGAAAATCGACCAAAAAGCAATAATAATTATTTAATTGTTAATATTTAAAACGATAATCTAACAAATTCTGTTTTGATTATTCTATCTGTTGATATGAATAATTCACTATGACACTGTTTTATTAACATCAACTTTAATTAAAAAATATATATCTTGAAATGTTTCTGGAGACATAAACACATTTAGCCTACTCAGTACGTGAAAATAGCAAGACCCGTTTTACAAGTCATCAAATGTAGGTTGTTGTTTAATAGAGCGTAAATTTCAGTAAACAACTAATATTGTCTACCATTCCTATTATTAAGTCCAATCTGGACCTACGCAGCCCTATTATGGGGTTATATTCTCATATTACAACACATACATAATTAGCGCAACGAGCAAGCCAAAATAGATCTACGCTATGACGATTTACTCTCGGACTTCAAAATTACAACTATCGACTAAGTTAACACCGAATTACTAAGCGAGTTGGCACTCCACCAACATTTCTACAATGACCCTATATTGCTTTTGAACACTTACAGTGGGAAAACAGATACCTCTTGCCCTAGTTTGGCGATGGGGTAGTAGTTGTGAAAATGTTATTTCATTCTTTTTTAAGTTCAAACATATGTTTTTAGTTCAAATAATACATTATTTAGTTTGTTTTCTATATTAATAGTATTTTAAGATTATAATATAACAAACATAAAAAAATAAATTTTAAACTCTCTTAGATATAAAGGAATATTATTTTAAATAAATTATCTTTTAAGTAAATTTCCGTTAACTACTATGTAAATCACCATGGACGCGTGTTGATGTAACAACATCGCTTTATGTTAACGTAGTGTGTAGATACTGACCGGAGAATTAAAGATAGATCAAATAAACATAAGTTGTTATTCAACTAAAAATAACTTAATTAAGCAAATATAAGATTAAACGACACCAAAGATAGGACTAATAGCGATTTGCACTATAAAATGCCTAAAATTTATAAGCTTCAGGTTTATTGTAAATGGCGTCCAAAAAGTGGCTTAACCTTGTGTTTTCTTATACTACTGTTCAAAAAGTTGCTCAACCTAATGATTTCTTCTATCTTTGTTCAAAACGTTGCCCAACCTTATGTTTTCTTGTATGGTTGTTCAAAAAATGGTTCGACCTTATGTATTCGTCTGTTTGTTCAAAAAGTGGCTTAACCTTATGTTTTCTTTTATTTATTAAAAAAAAGTGGCTTAGCCTTATGTTTTCTTCTATTTGTTCAAAAAATGGTCTGACCTTAAGTTTCTTCCATTTTTTTTGTTCAAAAAGAATGTTTGCTCAAAAAGTAGCTTAACTTAGTGTTTCCTTACATGTTTGTTCAAAAATTTCCTCAATCTTATTTTTTCTTCTATGTTTGATAAAAAATTGGCTCAACTTTATGTTTTCTATTATGTTTTTATGCCGAATAAAGAAAGTATTCACATTTAATTTATGAAGCAAATTAAAATCTGTACGATGCCTATCTAGTTGCAGTGACTTTCTTATTTCCCCATAAAGTTGCGTCATTTTTTTAACACTGTAAAACGCTTCTATGTAACAGCTGGGTTCACGATACAGCTGGCCAGAAAACAGTTGATTCCTAAAATAATATCATATTGATTAATAAGGCTATTATCATATTTTCTCAAAATATAAAATATATGGACATTAAATAATCGGAAAAATAATTAGATATTTTTGGGTCATATATTTTCAAGTCCACTGAAACTAAAGCAGTGGTTTTTTACTTAGTTATCTCTCATTTAGCTTCTGTCTGTTTGCTCTCTCTCTCTCTCTCTCTCTCTCTCTCTCTCTCTCTCTCTCTCTCTCTCTCTCTCTCTCTCTCTCTCTCTCTCTCTCTGCGTTCGTGGGCGTATGTGTGTAATCTGAAACCGCCTCAAACTGACTATCTAGTTGTATTTTGATAAAAAGTAGCATCAAAATAGACTGTTTGTTTATTTCTCGGAACCATTTTTCTGTTTTAGAAAAAAAAGTTTTAAAACAGATTTTTGTGAACGAAATGAAATAAGTGATTTAAATCACTTATTTAATTAAAAAAATAAAATCATGAATCTACATATAATATTACCCGTTTTTCAGTTATGATTACTATTTTGCCAAACTCATTTTGGCCTTTAGGTGTGCATTCTTTCATTTTTTTTCTTTAACTTTACATGCAGTTGAATAAAGGCCAATAATATAACCTGTTAAAGTAGAAACGAAGAAATAAAATAGACATTATTTTTATTATAACAGACAGTTTGTACACAAATAATTAAATTTATATCTCTGAAAGCAGAGTAAATTGATCTGTTGATATTAACACAATCCCTTCAACCGGAAGTGCATTACAATCGTATACCTGTAAAGACCAAATTCATTGAAGTGAGAAATGGAATGTGGACCCTGTCAGGTACATTCATTCTGTACAACAGTTCAGTTTTTTGTAAGACCAGTGCAATGAACACAAAAGATTCTTCTTCTTCCATTCCTCTGATATTACTGTTAGATATAACGAAAGTACCAAGCCATTTTTTTCTTGCCACAAATTTGTTTAAATACCACTATACCCTCCTGTCCCGCTGATGTGACGGTAGCGACTTTTCAAAAACTAAAAAAGCAATATCCAAAATTTTGATATACGAATACCAAACTTGACTCAGTAATTAATGTCAACAATAACTTGGACACGCTTGTTCACTTATTGAAAATAGTGGCCATTCAAAAATCTTAAAAAGTAATTTATACACTGGATGGGATCTCTTTTAGTTTCTCTGATAATTAAGAAAAATTAAATGCTGATTTGTACAGATTTGATCGCTAATTGCGATGATTAATAATAATTTCAAAAACCACATTCTTCGGTCCTCAGTTTAGGTCTCTCTATAATTACTGTAACTTATTTTCCAGTTTAAACCTGCTAACAAGTACCCATTTATTTTTATTAACTTACTAAGACTGCATACCCGCAATTAGGTAAGGCTATGACTATCAAAAAACTTAAATAACTTTTTTGAACAAAATTTATTAATATTACTTACAGCACATTTTTGATTAATTTATTTTAAAATTGATTTATTGATATTTTTTAAAGGTTATGAGGTTTCTTGGCCTTTGACACTGTGGTTTGGCAGACTGCAGACTGGTATCTTCAATGAATTTTAGCACTTTACTGACAAGCTCATTTTGCTGGGTGCCCTCAGTGTCCTGGAAACCAAACCTCCGTGCCTATTACTGGCATTTACATTTTTCTTTTCACGGTTTCTCCGAGGTATAATGTTCCTGGCTGATAGACCATCAGTCTTGAAGTACGGTGCCCGTCACCACCAGTATATGTCATTCCTAAAAAGGTTGTATTTCTTACATCGAAGACTTAACTCATTCGTGGTCTTCTGCTATTAGCTTTAATTGAAAACATCTTTGTTACCTTCTCTTTTCTTTTCAGTTTGCTATTTTGCGCCCCGTATAGACGTTTATAAATGGTCTTGAGGTATTCTATCCTTTCATATCTTACTTGCAGGTTGGGTAGGTGGGCCTACCTGTTCTACAGTTTCTTACAATTCATTGCTTGTTGATTCCTTGGGGTTCAGTTCATGTTAATTTCATTTCCCATGTTTGCTTTTGCCAGTTTTCCAGGGTCTTTTGGTGAGGTTTGGGGATTTTCTGTTTTGTTTCCAGCCATATAAATCCCAAGTTATCTAGAGGAATAAAATGTCCATCCTTACGGAGCTTTGTATGAGTAGATAAGGGTACATTAGAACTTGAAGTTCGCCTACTTAATTAAGCTCTTTCTTATTCAGCGTAGGCTGGTCCACTTTCGCTTGGGATGACGTAATCTAATCCAAGAGTATATGAAGAAGAAAAGTTAGATCCAAAGAGGTTACCTTGGAATTGACAAACCCTACTCATAATGTATAATCCTGAGGTGTGATTTTATAATAATCTTTAAGATTAAAATTAATTTTTGTAAAGGAACACAAATCCAAAATCTATGTTTTACACCAATACTATTACGTAATATGTTTTATCACGTCGCTTATTTTAACGATATTTTTATCACTTAATATATTTTTTGATGAATGTCTACGTCTAACAAAAGCGACATATTATCAACAAGACCAGTGAAGCGAGAAGCTCCTACTACCGTCAGCTGCGATTAGCGTTTGATAAAATTCCTCGAAATTGAGTTGTAAAACTTGCATCACTTTATTAGTAAATCTTTTTGTCCTTGAAAATTTGTATTACCCGTTGGAAAAATTCGAAAGTTAAACTGTTAAATGTAAAATACAGATTTAAATTCTGAATACAAAAAAAAATTGCAACATAGAGCTAAAAGGTTTAAAATGGTTGCCTTTAAGAAAACGGGATTTTCTAGGTAAAAACATTTGTCCAACCTATTAGCAAAATCGATTTTTGTGCCAATTTTGAATCAAATTGGAAAAAACTGTAAACTTGAAAGACACACACGCGCGCGCGCGCTCGAAAACACCATAGTAGTCGCTCCAATAGCTTATTTTTGCAATGAAAATTCGCTAAGCAATGAAATTAATCATACTAACTATTAAATATAGGATCGTTCTTAGCGAAAATGTTAACGGGAATATTCTCCTCTTAATAAATCACAGGAAAATTGGTTTTCTTAATACTTCCTGTGATATAAAAATGTGTTAGTAGTAAATTAAACGTTGACAATAGCATTCCATACATAAACACAACACAATAAAATAAGATTGTTATGGTTTTCGTTGCACTGAACTACAACATTTATTCAGACTGTCCCATGAGTAGATATAACGATAAATTTATTGAACGCCGAGTGAGACAACAAATCACCCGCGTTACATTATTTATGGTGTCGCAATGACTGTTGTCGCTTTTTATTCTCTGCAGGAAACGTGTGTTCACTCTGTAATGTCACCAGAGTTCATCACGTAGAAGCCCATTGTTTGTCGATAAATCCTATATTTTGAGATTTCAAAACCGGATGCTGTATTCAATGTTTCTAGTTAAAGTAAACACTGCAAGTAACTTTGTAATCGCTTGAAAGAGTTTAAAGGTGGTTCTTCACTTGTAGTGCTGTGCACTTTGATTCATTTTTACTAGTAGATCTGTATTTGAGCTGTTTCAATTCAAGAGCTGTTTAGCAGGTACACTGAATCGATTGACAGATGTTATTGTTTGTGAGTTATATTTGCTTTTAGAAAAATTTAATTTGGGAGTAATGTCTTTCCATATATTTTCTCGGACGTGATTATTACCGCAATCCATATATTGAAGGTTATGTTAACATTTCTGGAATCTCAGTAATTCAATAATCGATTCTTCATCTGCTCTTCCATTAAAACAACAAATAATAACTTGATCGACTAAAGAACTGACAATGAATGAACTAAATACGTGGCGGCTGTCGGAACTGACGCAATGTGAAAGAAGTTGTTCGCTGTAGCTAATGACGAACAAATACGAACAATGACGGCACTATACGAGGTAGTGTAAGCGACACTAAGTGCATTAAGGCTGTCTTTTGCATTTTTCTAATTGTAGTGCTGTGCCGATTAGGGATGGGCACTTCTGCTAATTTTAAAAAATATCAACGAACTGTTTGTTGGTAAAAAATAACTGTTTGGAAAAACAGTTTGAAAAAACAGGTTTAGAAAAATGAAACTCGAAGTTGTATTAGCAGCTAAAACATAAGCACAAACTATCAGTTTTCTAAAACTACTTTTTCATTCCCATTACCACCATGTCATTAACTGTTTTTGGGTGTAAAACATTTAGAAAAAAATAATTAAATGAAGTAATAATTAAATTACATTCTCAAAACGTAATATATATGTATGCCATTTTATATTTACAAAATGCAATGAATTTCTAATAGAAGCATTATTTTTTTTTACTTAAAAATTAAATAGCCTTTGCATATTTACTCAAATGCAAACAATTTAGAATATTCTTAGTTGATTAAAAAATATTGATGATTGATAATAAATATAAAAAATACGTTTAAATAAAATTAGGTTATGTATTTACAAATTAGGTTATGTATTAAAATTAGGTTATGTGAGATGTTACTGTCATATTTTTATTTGGGAGAAAGTAGGTTTTCATTTTTCAACACTGAAAAAAGTAACGTTAATAAGTAAAATATAGTAATAAGAACATAGGTCAAATATGTTTAAATAAAATTGGCTCTATGTAGTTACAATATTATAGGTTATTAACATTAGGTTATTACAGGTTAATGATAGGTTATTAACCTAAAATAACCTAAAATTATTCAAGATATATACAAGAGTAGATATTGTGAATTTTAAAAAGTCCACACATCCAATAAATAATTAAAATCTATGCACTTAATTCTAAAAACAAAAAAAGTAAAAGAAAACTTTCAAAATTGTCCACTAAATATTTTTAAATTTCTAAACACAAAGTAAACTACGGAGAAAAACTAATATAAAACACAATTATGGCTGTTTTTACAGTTTAAAAAATGTTTGAACAACAAATTTTATATTTAAAACTTTCAAACAACTCGTTTGAAAAATAGAGATAAACTTTGACAACGCCCAAAACAGTTCTTACTTCACTACGTTCAAACAAGAAATAGAGGGGAAAAGTATAGCAAATAGCAAGTTAAAGAAAAGGTGTTTGTACTGTTGTCAACAGTTTAACAGGAAAATAGCAAGAAAAATGTTTTAGCGCTTGCGACAACGTTCGAATATAACGTAGGTGTTGGGGAAGTCCGAACTGTTGTTCCTTGTTTAACAAATAACGATCCAGTCCAATTCACACTGTTAATTTCCGTTTGGCAAAGCAGTTTGTTTTTCGTAAATAGAATAACAGTTAGTTTTAACAGTTTGGAGTTTTCTTACCCATCTCTAGTGCCGATGCTGTGCCAATAGTGTTGAATAGAATTAAAGAAGTGTGTTGGTTCAATCAATTAGTACTAAACATGTACGATACCAGAACAACATTGCTAATGAAAACCAATTTCTGCCTTTCTTATATAATGGCATGTATTGTAAAAGCAAGCCCATTTCAAATGACTTCGAACTATAAATAAGTAAATACCCGCCTTAATTAAAATTGAAATTCATGCACATATAAAATATATTTTTTTAAAATATATTTATTTTTTTGCTGTGAAAACACAGTACCTTTAATAAAATTGACCGGAAAATCTTTTCGTTTATGAAGATTTTAGTTGAAAATTGTATTGTTTTATAATTTTTTTTGTCTCAACAATAATTTGTTTCAGTAATAAGTTTACGAACTTATTTTAAGCTAATATTTTTCTTGCTTTTAAAAGTTTTTTTCTTTTTGTTTTAAAAAATTATAAGATTGTACAGCAAAAGAATATATGCCTCGTCTACTGACGAAACTGATAATTTTGTTTAAATTCAGTACTTATAACAGTTATTTGCATATACTACAAAGTATTTTAATCATTACTCATAGCTATAATTAATAGTGCAAAAAATTGCACACACTATTGATTAATAATAATCATTATAAAAGATGTTGCATAATCTGGAGGGGAGAAGTTTTGAATCGTAGTAAAGTGAAAGAGGTTGTACAAAATTTCTGTAGTTCTTGCTCCAGGATTTTTTTTCAATTTGTAAAATGTGTTCTTCAAAGCCCACATTTCGTTTTCCTGTTTTTTCTTCTGTGTCATTTTCGTCTTTCTGCTCGTTTTGTCTTGGCAGCATTGTCCGATGACTAATATTTTGTCGTTTTTTGGCGGCATTTTTAACAAAGATACAATGAAATTCTAACAGCAATTTTAGAACAGCAGAGTCGAAGAGCCAGAATGTAAAATCATCACAATTAAAATTAAACATTCTTAAGTATACTAATTTACAATTAATATTGAGCGTTATGAAACTTACAACATATAAAAAAACTGAACACTACGAAACATCATAAATTAACCTTCAGTTGTCAAAACAACAGCACTACCTATCGGATTTAATTCAAACCATTCAGTAAACACAGTAGTGGTAAAAATAATTTTTTACATTTTCAGAAGCAAGTATTTTTCATTGTATAGGCAACCATCAGAGCAAGTATTTTTCACAAAACAAAATATATAGGCTAATACTTTTAAGTAATCTTTGGTAGTAGTTTGTAGCAAAATTATGTCCCTTGTCTTCACTTTATAAAAATCAGAATGTAATTAAATACAACTGTCAAAACAACAGCATTTCCTATCGGATTTAATTCAAACCATTCACTAAACACAGTAGTGGTAAAAATAATTTTTTACATTTTCAGAAGCGAGTATTTTTCATTGTATAGGCAACAATCAGAGCAAGTATTTTTCACAAAACAAAATATATAGGCTAATACTTTCAACTAATATTTGGTAGTAGTTTGTAGCAAAATTATGTCCCTTGTCTTCACTTTATAAAAATCAGAATGTAATTAAATACAACTGTCAAAACAACAGCACTACCTATCGGATTTAATTCAAACCATTCACTAAACACAGTAGTGGTAAAAATAATTTTTTACATTTTCAGAAGCGAGTATTTTTCATTGTATAGGCAACCATCAGAGCAAGTATTTTTCACAAAACAAAATATATAGGCTAATACTTTCAACTAATATTTGGTAGTAGTTTGTAGCAAAATTATGTCCCTTGTCTTCACTTTATAAAAATCAGAATGTAATTAAATACAACTGTCAAAACAACAGCACTACCTATCGGATTTAATTCAAACCATTCACTAAACACAGTAGTGGTAAAAATAATTTTTTACATTTTCAGAAGCGAGTATTTTTCATTGTATAGGCAACCATCAGAGCAAGTATTTTTCACAAAACAAAATATATAGGCTAATACTTTCAACTAATATTTGGTAGTAGTTTGTAGCAAAATTATGTCCCTTGTCTTCACTTTATAAAAATCAGAATGTAATTAAATACAACTGTCAAAACAACAGCACTACCTATCGGATTTAATTCAAACCCGATAACTGATACTTTAAACACAGTAGTCGGTGTAAAATAACTTTTTATAGAAAGAGACGGCGGTGAAATCACTTTCTGAACACTCCTGGCACTAGTAGCAACAAACTAAAATTTCCAACGAAACAGGTTCAGTAGTTTTTGCGTCTATAGAGGACACATACAAACATTGCATTTTATGTCTATAGATTATTAAATAAAACAATTACAACTTATAAAATAAATCCAAGAGTCACAAAAATAAATAATTTATGATAATTTATACACATTCATTATGTTATAATTTTATATTTTCTGAATTAAATTCAATTAAAAACAAGTCGCTCCAAAATTGTCGGCCAAAAATTTACATATATTGCGTATGAATGTTTTATAATTTACATATCTAATAATATAGGGGTTGACAAGGCTAAGGGATGACGAAGTTGCGTGGGGTAGATTCTATATATTATGTTTGATCAAAGGGCGAAAGGATTCAATTAGCTTCCTTTGTGCATTTCATATTTTATATCATGTATTCATAAAATATGAATTATTTTATTATCAGTTGTCTCGCTGATTTGATAAAAGAGAATTTAAAAATAAATTTTGCTGATTTGAAAAGAAATTTTGATGTCATCGCAATCAGCAATAAAATCTGCAGGTGTTAGCAATTTGAATTTTTATGTTATATTAAAAGTACAAAAATTAACTCTGTTAGCCTTAATCAAGTTTATTTTTGTATTTCCAGGGTAATGTGATAGTTAACAATGCTGATTTATGCAGGTTTTAATGTCGATCTTAATGCTAATCCTTATCTGAATTAATTAAATATTCAGTAATATGTTAAATAAAAAAGTTATTTTTTAGTATTTTTTAATGACCGTAATTTTAAATCTTGGTTGTAACGGACTTCTCCAAGCTATTTGTAAACCAGTTTGTAATAAATCTCGCATTACTAATCGATTTATTCTTTAACTGAACTGTCCAAAAAAAAACATGATAACTGTCTCGTAGATAATATATAACTGTTCATTTATTATTCAGAATTTATTTACGCTTTTTGAATTACATTAAATCAGCTCCATTATTGACTGTACTGATGTTATATTACGGGATGTATTTTTCAAACCCGATGGAAACTTTTTGCCAACTCTAGTGTTGGGTTGCTATCTGTTATTTTTTTTAGCTGCTAAATTGTTTTATCATTAGCAGACTGCTGATCACACTTCAAAATAACAAATAATAAACTTGAACTGCAAACTGTTAAATAGCAGTCACAGCACACTGCTTTCGATCCTGCTACGGTGCTAACCGCTAACTGTTGAGCCTGTTAAACATTGAAGCTGCTAATCTAACAGCTGAGCACATTGTTAGTGTTTATTTAAATTGAGTGTTGTCTACAAACCTGAGGCTTCAGACTGTCGTAAATTTTTACTCTGTTAACTGATAATTTAAATTTGGATTTTTAAAAATAAATAATAATTTTAATAAAATTTAAATCAAATTTATGACTTTTAACATTATAAAAATATGACGCTCAGAAATTATATTTTAAAACAATGATTTATAACAGGTAATTATTTTACATAAACACTTTTTTTACATGCAATAACAATTAGAATAAAGTAATGTATATAAATTTATATTGTTTTAAAAAAATTGACTACAACAAAAAAACCTGGAAGTCAAGGGACTAGCTGACAGAAGCTACGCTTACACTAATTGTTGTAAACTGTAACATTTGTGCTCATAACATTGTCGAATTATTGATATATAAATATAATTCATTTAAGTACCAAATTATGAGTTTACAGACATTATTAGTTGAATAGATAATACTATTTTGACTCGACTATAGATTTTTCATTTTATAGGCTAATCTGTCAGAGACCAAAATAACAAAATAAAAACATTTTTATTAATTTTAAAATGTTAAATTTAGAAAATATGAGCTTGTAGACATTAACTCTGCAATAAACAGTATATTTCACTATCAAATTCATTGTAGTATCAAAAATTAAAATGTGATAATTTTTATTTAAAATCAATAACATTGGCCTAGTTTTAACATCTATCGGCACTAGTAACTTCAAAAATGATTATTGAAGTAAATATAAATTTTTATATTCAAGATCTTTGTTTTACATTGTTATAATCTCTACATCAATTAATAAATATACATTTTTTTATTTATGTACATTTTTATAAACGCTGATTCACCGTATACAGCTCGAGCGTGACGTGAAACCAATGTTTTCTACTCTGTAAAAAGAAGCCTAAAGAAGCAAAGCTTCAAATGCATATTATGAGAAGTACGATAGCTTATAATAAAATACCAGGTAAGATACCTAACAGGAATATTTTAATTAATTTGAAAGTCAATCGATACATATTTAAACGCTGAATGTGACAGCGGAATCATATTTTAAATAAACTGTAATTTTAAAATTCGCTTCCATTACGTCAACGATACATCTCTGTGCCGTGATAATGTGTTATTATTTTATTTTTTTGATAAAATTACAGTTTCAAAAGTAACGAGCAGGTTTTCTCCATGGTTATTTTATAAAAGTTTATTAAAAACTTCATCCCTTATAATTTAATCTGTTTAACTACAGAAAGATCTCAGACGCACTAATGCATTCATTAAAAGGCTTGGCTCGAGCTATATTTGTACACTAAACGTGATAAGAATTAATTTAAAACAGTTCAAGACATTAGTGAAAAAGAGCTCACGAACATAAAACAGCGCTTTTACGTAAGCCTTGAGCAGTTCTGAAAGGCGTAACAAGAACAAATTTGTTATCATTAGAGTTCAGCATTATTTGTTAATACATTTAACGTAGCTGAGAGACCTGCTGACTTTGAAATCTGCAATAAAAATATAAATATTTTTTCTCACACTGTGTTTTTTGTAATTATAAATATATCTGATTATCTCATGGTAGCATATCATAAATCACCTTACCGTGAAAACACCTTAAATAAAGAAAACACCCATAGGCCATATGCATTCGCGGTCTATATTAAATTAAATATCATATCCATAATATTATTGTAACCATTACATAAAATGCTATCACATAAACATAACTAAAATAATTAACTCAATCAGTGATCAATCTATGAGTACAATAAATATGAACCAATAGTTTGTAGAAGAATAAGAACAAAAAAAATAATAAAAGAAGGAGAAAACGCAACAATGAGGAAGCTATTGTGAATGTTGAATAGTCTGGTATAAGGTTTTGAAGAGAGAAGTTCAATAGATTTTAAAAGGTATCTGTCAAGAAAGAACTAACACATCAATCAAACCAATTAAGGCACCTACTTAAAACTACATCACAGCATCCATTTTGTTTAACATACGACGAAATTCAGTTAAAAAAAAACAGTATATCTAATAACATAAATGTAAGCTTTAATTACTTGGTGAGTAACATTGTTTTTCAAATATTAACTTCAAAATTCTAACAGTGGCTTTAATAATCAGACATGAGAACATAATTTATGCACAAAAATGTATAATTTTCTTTTAATAATTGGTGAACGTTTCTAAACTGTTTCAAAACCAATATAGTGTATCATAGCCTATGTTACATTCACCATTTTATCTTGTTAAATCACCTCAGATCTTTCACCATTTAGTTTTTGTGTAAAATGAAATGTTAGTATAGTTTAAAATGTAATTGTTAAGTGATTATGGATGGAGTTGAAAGCTAGCCAAGGCATAAACTAAACATTAAACCTGAGATTTGTAATATTATAAATTAAAATAAATGAACCAATAATTTTTGTAAATCATATGCATAACGTACGGTTCTTCACATTTAAGAAAACTTTTAAGTTCATAATTTTAAAATTTACCGCTAAGGCGTGAGGGAAATTTCCCCTACAAAAGTATATACGTAAACATGAATAAAATAATAAACATAATGATTGGTTTACACGATATACTAAAATTACAAAATAATTGTAAAGCACAAGTTTCTAAAGAATATACTGAAGGTATGTGGGTACATTGTTTCTTTTCCTTGTAAATTAGTATCAAACATTGAAACCAACTAGTATTTTGATGCTTATAATACAATAATTTACAAATCTAATATAATCTACTAACAAGAATGAATCAGCTGGAATATATCTCATCTGCACTTATGCGAAACGGATTAGACTGTATGAGCGGTACACTCGAAACATACAGCGCAGACTTTACCACTTACAGAGTACCGATTAAATTATCTTTTTGTAAAGTATTTGATGCCCAAACATAAAAATGACTTTTGAGTTTTACACTGCTTACTTTCACCCACACTGCAACAGGTCAAGCGGCGTTAAAAAATCCTTTAAAATTGTTTCTGATTTTTCAACCACTCTTTTGTTTGTCAATAAAACAAAAATTATAAAACATTAAAAAAAGTTCTGTTTTGATGTAAATTAAGATTATAATGCTTGGAAACATGTGGCCACTGGTACTTTCAGAAACACTTCTACAAATGTCCTAAGGTTTTGTTAAGCTTGTCGCCTCTGGGAATATTCGTAACGTCAGAGGCGAGAAAAACTGCCTTTACAGAAAACATAGCATACGAGTATAAGCTCTTTGTGATCCCCTTATACTTCACCATAAACTGACTCCAGTGCCTTTGACAAGCTCTAGAATCTTTTATAGGGTGTTCTTGTGAAACTCCTCGTCTACTTCTTTTCGACTCTAGGAACTAGCACTCGAGGAGTACCAGAAACATGTACCTATATAACCATGGCGAATAGAGGAGGAACATCCTTGAGATGAGGCACTTCGAGATCGTTCAAAACGTTTTAAAAGACACCGTGTTAGGCGATCTAACTGATAGGATGAGTACTGAGTATGTCCACTAGAACTTTCACAATTCTGCTTCATTAATGAGAGGATTGGAAAGATGGCAAGCGACCGGTACGTCCAGGTCAGCTTGTGTGATATACAGACCAAGCATTGCACAATCGGCAGTTTGCCTATGGAGGATATTGAGAAACCACAGGGGAAGCTTTTCGAAGCTAGCCTTGGAAGATATTGCACGGTATTCCAATAATTCGATGTAATATTCCATGTAATCTCTGCATGTGTACATTGAGCATCAGAAAAAAAACTTACAAGTAAATACATAATACTTTCAGATATCCAAGCGGCAGTGAAGGCTCTCAGCTCTGTAGCAATTGGGATGGGTGAAGTGCAGTAAAGTGGGCTATGGAAGAACACATCAAACAATGGTGGCAATTTCCTGGACAACGATTAGGAAGACGACTTCTCTTGGGGCCAGACCCTGCACTGACAAGGACAAATGTTACTCAACAGAAGTTCGCTGAGAGAGGTCTTCGTCATAATCACAGGACACAGCCACATCTGGAGAATCAGCATAAGGTAATATTACCACAAATCTCGCCTTATTGTTGTCTGTGCAAGCAGGAACCTGAAACCGCAACACACATATTCTTTGAGTACAAGACCATAGAGTCCAAAAGAAGAAGACTCTCCGGACTTCAGCAATCAGACGTGAAGTTTCACAAAGACACCTTATACAAGATTCTCGAGTTCGTCAAGGCACTGGAGTCGGTTTAAGATGAAGCACAAGAGGAACAAAAAAGCTTGAGCTGTCACGTTGGAGGCTAGTACAGCCTAAGTATATATATATATATATATATATATATATATATATATATATATATATATATATATATATATATATATGTGTGTGTGTGTGTGTGTGTGTTTGTGTGTGTGTGTGTGTCAGACAGACGGACAAGCAAGAGAATTAATTTTTGGTTTTATGTTTTACCTACAGACGATAAAACGTAATATAGCTGTGACATTTCATACACTTGTTTGTTCAAATACTTTGCTGATGTGTTCACATTTGTGTTTTCATTCTTACAGCTAAAGTGATATGTGTGGAGTTTTGATGGGGTTGCGGCACATTATGAATAACTTAAAAAGACTTTCATATCTCTACACACCAGCTTCGCGACGCATCACGTAAAGCTACATTAGTGCTGGAATATTTCACTGAAAGTACTTCGCAGTGTAAACATAAAACTTGAAAATTACATTTCTCTACTAAACAGATCATGTAAATGGTATTTTAAATGTGGAAATTCAATGTCGTTCGTTTTCAGGTAACTTGAGTCACAAAAATGTTTTTATTGCGAATACTTTTCAATCAATTTCTTTTGTGTCTGTAAAAACTTTTTAAAACTAAACGAAAAACTTGCCGTTTGCTTAGAAATTTTGTATTTAAGTTATTGGCCATATTTTGTTATCAATTTTTAGTTTTTGAAACACTGTGTTTTAAAACGCATTTTTTGTAGAAAGAACTCATAAAAACCAGGCATTTTAAAATATATTTTAAGATTTTGAATACAGTTTGTCTAAATGTAGTCAATAAGTACTTGAAAATAACTAATATTGGCAAAAATCTAGTAAAAGACTGTCGGAAAAAACTGAAAAAAATCAGTTTATAAACTTTTTCTCAATTGCGCTCACCTGTGTGTGTGTGTGTGTGTGTGTGTGTGTGTGTGTGTGTGTGTGTGTGTGTGTGTGTGTTTGTTTGTGTGTGTGTGTGTGTGTGTGTTTGTGTGCATGTGTGTGTGTGAGTGCGTGTGTATATTATTTCTTAAAATATATTTATAAAACATTCCTCTACATTTTAGTTAGACCTCGCCAAATTTGAAATTTCATAATTTTTCGGCTTTACTTAGTTAATAAAGTTAGAAGACAGACTAACGGCGTAGGTCACCCAACTTCTACCGCTCCATAAAGCAGGGTATGACCTGTTAATGCAGCTTCAGTGCCAACCATTACACTGTCTGGTTCACACCATTTCTCCTTCACCATTTTTACCTTCCTTCCTCATGAGGTTTGAACACGCAATAACCACACCACAAAGAATATAAATATAATGTAGACCTACAATAACATAATATTTTTAAAGTAATTTCTTGTAAGAAATAGTATAAAATTTCAAATTAATAATAGTATATTCCGAGAATTAAAAATAACAATGACGTTATAATATTAGGTCCCTATTTTTTTGGAACTATTCAATCAATTTCGATTGATTGTGTTGATTTTTAAAACAGTAAAGTAAAATGTGAATCTAAAATTATTTGGGGCATTTCAGAAGGATGTACCATTTTCAGAAAATTACAGCGTGATAAAATTATATAAAAATAATTTCAGCAGGAGAAGAGTCAATGTGCTTCTCTACCAATCCATAATTTTGTGTGAGCATCTTAATTAAGCTTTGGAGATAATGTGGAATTGATATATAATGCAGAGTATTTAAAAAGTACATATCAGAGGAATAAAAAATTGTACCGCCTTCGTTTTTTGTTTTTTTTAAATCACATTAATGCAACAAAATTAAAAAATATCTCTACTATTAACAGAAGCGCTGAATTTCAGTGAACCGATGCCAAACGAAAGTAAAACTTTATACAATTGTTTATCTCAACTTTAAATTAAATTAGGTAATTACAGTGCTATGAACTTTAAAATGCTTTGTTTGTCGACATTTACCGTTTTACAGTTTGAAAAAGACTCTGTAATTTTCTAAATTGGAAACATTTCTACAGACTTGTGGAAACAAGTTCGTTACAACATTTATAGAAATAATCGCAGAAAGTAGATGAAACAACGGACGTGATGGGAAAATTCAGGAAACTAACAACAATGAAACTACAAGATCACGTAGGCAGTGTCGTGGACATTATTATAAATAATAAAAAAAAATATACTAAAATAAGTCTGCACAAAAATTCAGCCTTGAAGCTTTGACTTGTAAATTCACGAAAACTGAAATGTGAAATATTCAAGAAAAAAGTACAATGAAATAAGTTTTTTCAAAAAATTAACAATTGCTTTAAATTTAGTTTAGTTGAAACAAGACATAAATTGTACTGTTAAAAACTGAGCTTTACAGTAAGAAGGAAAAACTATTAAAATACTAAAGATAAAATATCCATATTCATGTATCTAACTAAAGTAATACAATATTTGATGTATTTGGAGGATACACTTACACATCTGATTTTGCACTGCAACACCTTCTTTTGTAATAATATTTTAACTGAAGTAATGTTTACAACCATTATGAGTAATAAAAAATATAAAATTATTAGTATTTTATTATATACTATTAAAAAAACGTATATGTTTGAGAATTATATTATTAGATTATATTCTAGAGGAAAGGATTTGTTCAACCCCAGGCACTGCGATCAACAGACCTATTGTGCAACTTACCTCTTAAAATACCTAGTTCAGCAGATTGGTGCCCCTAATAAGTTCCAACAACCCACTGACTAGCTCACACTGCTGAAGATCCCTAGAGACTTGGAAACCAAAAAAAAACCCCTAGCCTCCTACTAGCAAGAGCCTCATACTACAATCATAAATTATGTGACCTGCAGATTCCTCCTCCTTCCTGCACAATTTACACACGATTTCTCCGTGGTACACACCTATCCTGTTCATGTGTACCCTCAGACCACAGTTCTCTGTTATGAGCCCCATGATCCTCCTGAGTTATACTCTGCCCAGGACATCTGCTGCCCCTTTGATTCCACCAGAAGGAATTTTGCTTAAGAGACGTTTACTATGGGAATGCCCATGAAGGTTGTCCCATCTTACCTGGTGTTGACATGTAATCCACCCATTAATAGCGGACCTGGGTGGATAAAGAAATCCCCCAACGATAAACAAATCCCTAAAGCCGGCTCAGGTCCGATAAACTCAGATGCAGATCCAAGTCCAGCCAGTCGGTCTGCCTCCTCATTACCCTCAACTCCCCTATGCCCCGGAACCCAGTGAAGAGTTACTCGGTTATCACGGGACAGAATGTCAAGGTTCTTCCTACACTCCCAGATAAGCTTGGACTGTATTTTAGGACCCGCAAGTGCTTTTATTGCCGCCTGACTATCGGATTGAATATGAATATGTGCCTTTTTGAAGCCCCGATCCAAGTTCTCCCGAACAGTCATTAATGGCTATCACTTCAGCCTGAAATACTGTTGTATGCTGTTTCAGGGAAATTACATTTTGTTTAATCCCGGTCTCAGACCTTACACCCCAGCACCAGTGCCTGACTTTGCCTTGGCGCCATCTGTATACCATACTATGTCTCCAGGTTTTTCCAACACACGATCTCTCCCCTCAAAGGCCAAGTTGACATCAAAGGGTCCAGATACTATGTGCCGTTTAACCATCTGAACAGTCCCCATCAAGATGGTCAAGGATCTTGTCTGTGATTCTAGCATGCCCATAAATAGAGGTCAGCCAGCCACCACCGCCCTGCAGACTATAAGCTGCTTTACGTGCCTCCCCAAGACAAAAAGGTCAATAGGGGGAAGTCCAAGAATGATCTCCATGGCTGCCGTTGGCGCAGTGTCTATACAGCCAGTGATACACAGGCAGGCCAACCTCTGCAACTTAGTCAGAGACTCTTTGGCCCCCCTCTGCTTGAACTTATTCCACCACACCACAGCACCATAGCACACCATAGGTCTAATGATCCCAGTATAGATAAACTTCATTCCTGGTCTCAGTCCCCATGTTTTGCCAACCATTCTTCTAACTGCCATTAAAGACTTATTGGCTTCCCCATGATGCGCCCCAGATGAGCATTCCAGGTTAACTTAGTGTCAAACATCATGCCTAGATACTTCACCTCGTTTGCAACTGGAATTGTCTCCCCAAAGAGCTTAAGTCCTCCTAAATGCGGGGTAATCCTCTTTCTGGTAAAAGGAACCAGAGTAGTTTTCCTGGGGTAACCCCTAGGTTTTCCTGACTACACCAGGTTTCTACCGGTGATAAGGCTCTCTTCATGAGATCTTACACTGTGATACCATGTCTCCCCCGGATTAGCACCACTAAATCGTTGGCATATCCTTGGGTATAGCATCCCTCTGACGAGAGAAGATTCAGGAGTGAGTCCACCACCAGGTTCCATAATAGAGGGGACAAAACACCCCCCTGCGGTCAGCCCCTGACAACCTCCACCTCCACCTCTTCTCATAGAACTTTAGCTACAACTGACCTCCCATGCAACATGTCCCCCACTCAGCCACACAAGGTATTATCCACCCCGCATCTTGACAGGGCACAAAGCATTGAAGCATGTGAAGCGTTGTCAAAAGCTCCCTCAATATCTAGAAAAACACCGAGGGCGTATTCTTTGGTCTCAAGAGTCCCTTCCAATCTGTGAACCAAATTATGAAGTGCACTCTCACAACCTTTCCCTGATTGGTAAGCATATTGACTGACATATAGAGGAATCATGACACCTCTGACATATCTATCTACAGCATTAAGGGAAATTAAGGGAAATTATCCTTAATTTCTCTAATGTCTTCAGAAAGAACGAAGTTAAACTGATTGGCCTAAAAAAGCCTTTGGGTCAGCATACGATGCTCGAACCAGCGTAGGAATAAAGACTACAAGGGCTGCTTTCCACCCCATAGCATACCTATTGTCTATGCTGGCCCGGTACAATCTGCACAAAATAACAGCTATAGGCTCTCCTCCATGCTGCACAAGTGACGGAAAAATTTCATCAGGACCAGGTGAATTGATTGGGTGAAAGGTATTAATGGTCCATCTCACCTTATCCAAGTCCATAACTTGGTTTGCGATTTTCCAATCTCTCCTACTTGGCCTCCTATAGGGAACAGCAGACTCTCGCTCTCTTCCTACATCCCTGACCACAGAGTCAGGAAAATGTTTCCTGATTAGGACTTCCAAGGTGTCCTTCCCAGTTGTTGTATAATCCCCATTAAGACAAACAAGGGTCCCCACAGGGTTCAAAGGGTCCATGGCTAGGACCTTGTGAAGTCGTGCCCCCTGAGAAGTACGACTGACCTTCCCATAGAACTTCCTCCACGAGTCCCTCCTCGCCCTTTTTAATGCCTTATTATACTCGGTCAGGGCCCGCTTATAGGCCTCCCACTTACCGTAGCGCTTGGCCACATTAAACAGCTGCATACTCTAATTCAACCTAATTACTTATCTGCCTCCTACGATCCCTAAGGTCAGCCCTAAGCTTTTCTTCATAGGTCCCCATCTAGTATTCCTAGGATTTCGATAAGTATTTACTGATCTATTTATCACCCCGAGATCCATGACGATATGATTATGATCCGACATAGACGACTCTTTAGACACACTCCACATACCCAATGCAGCGTGCACGCCCTTGGTCCCCTGAGTAAGATCTAAAACCTCACTTCTAGCCTTCGTTACGAAGGTAGGTGTATTACCTTTATTGAAAATATAAAGATTATGAGCTACAATAAAGGAAAGCAACTGCTCACCTCTAAAGCTGGTGTTACTGCTCCCCCACACAGTGTGATGTGCGTTGACAATAGCTCCAACAAGCAGCTCAACTGCATCACCACAGTGCTCCACCAACCTTCTATAGCTGATGGGCGGGAAGCTATCTATTTTCTCGTGGGGGAAGTAAGCAGAGGTTATGACAACCCTTCTGCTCCTAGATCCTACACGTAGCTCTGTACTAACTGTAGTATAATCCCTGGAACATAAAGAAGAAAACCCAAGTATCTCAATATTATTCCTAACAACTATGGAGGTCCTAGGCCTAGCAGCTGATCGGTGATATATTAACTTACCTCCGCCTATGGTCAGTCCTGCTATTCTGCCTCCCGTCACCCATGGTTCTTGAACGAAGGCAAGGTTGGCTTCACCTTACTTCTTCCTAAGACAGCAGTTGCCGCCTTACTGTGATGGAGGTTGACTTGAACAACTCTCATCCTTTTTGGGGGGAAGAGATAGCTGCTGCCTTTTCTCTCTGCAGTCGACGCCTTTGCGCTCCTGTAGGACATTTGACAGCCCTGTTGTCTCCTAGGTCCACCTTTTCAGATCCTCCAGAAACACAACTACCATTGGAAACAGACACAGAGGACTGCCTGGCAGCCCCATAGTCGGCTCCAATACAACACTGGAGGATTCAACGGGATTGAGTACAACCCCAGTATCCTCCTTTCCCAAACTCCCACTCCCCAGGTCCACTCCTAAAAGTCCCCCAAGGTGTATATTATATTAGTTAATTTTGATTGTTGGGTATCCATAAATGGTCCCAAAATCAGCTAAGGAAAAATAAGTCTACCCATGCAGAGCACCGCATTCATAGGTAAGGCTTATTGAAACTGGAGGTCGCCCGGTATCCAGAGTTCGAAAAAGCTAAACTCTCCCTTTGACCATGTAGCCCTCGGCGTATGCTGTTCCATCTTAGCTTGGGATTCCCTAAATGTAACTGTGAGTGTAAAGTGTTAAAGTTGTAAATGTAGTGTTGTAAGTGTAAGTGTAAGTGTGTGTTAGACTCGGGTACCGCGAGAGACGTCAAAATCCTCTCAATAGCTGCAGCTAGTCTGCAACCCCTGCGGGAATGTTTGAGAATACAAACGAACTAAAATGTTTGTAATTAATAATGAATTAATTAACAACATGGTTGGTAATTATAATTATTGGTGCTTATTATTGCTTAAGCAGTGTGATGAATTGTTGGAGACCAAGGGTTGGCGCCAATGGCGACCGAGTTCTCTAGTATTACAATACATAAATAGCACTATTGAGTCCAACTGACGTCAGACAGGTGAACCATTTTGCTGAAAAGAAAAGCAGAAAAACTCTTTGATCAAAAATTACACTTTCTAACAATTATTTAAAATATGGCTTTTAGCTATAGAGAAAATTATGTGGTTCATAAAACAAATTATAACGATAAATAAAATAATTTTTCTTTTATTTTATCAATTTCAAATTTTATGTTATTTTTGAAAAATATCCTTTCCAATATTATTATTTACACAACGAGTCCTATTTGTAAAGTTTAATGTATATTCCATGTAGCCTCTATTTGCTTTAGTTTCTCTTAATCTCAGGTTTGTGGTTTGTCATCTTAAGATATATTTACATGTATTTACATTTTATAAGAACATATTTAGAATCATTATTATTACCTATATAAATGAAATTTCCAGGACATACTTTCTTCTAATATAATACTATAACATTTTAGTAATTAAAGTTTAATAATTTATGTCTAAAAATTATTTTTTTTTAAAACTTATAGTTCATTTCACAATATTGTTTTGTTACCAATCTATGAGTTTATTATATTTTAGAAAAACTCAACTGAAATGTTTTCGCGTACACTCACAAGTAAAATATATGGTTGATTTGTTTTATATTCAACCTCCTATTTGTTGATCAATTTATTTAAGGTTACTTTATGTTTAAGATTTATTACTTTTGTATTTCTTGCGTAATTTAATCTTAATTACTCTAATAATTATTATTATTTGTGATTCAATTAAAAATAAATTATTGCTGGACTCCATTATTTTAACACGTTTTTACTAACTCGCTTTTTTGTGTGTCTGTTCGGGTGAGATTTCGCAATCGACTTTAAACTAACTTCCGGCTGTAAAAGTGTTTAATGAGAAACTTTAACCGAAAATCTGTACAGCCCGAAGTGAATCCATAACCGGAAGTGGTACATAAGTAACTAATATACGAGTGATATAATATAAAACCATTAGTATATTATTATTATCTGATATATGAACCTAATATTAATGTGTATACGCATAAACACAAACACACACACACACACACACACACACACACACACACACACACACACACACACACACACACACACACACACACACACACACACACACACACACACACACACACACACACACACACACACACACACGCGCGCGCGCGCGCGCACGCACGCACACATTATTTTTACGAAAGGGATCAAAAAATTAAAAAAGCAGGAAATAATTAATTAAATTGATTTTTTTTAAACACGTTTTCTAAATGAACTAAAAAGAATAAAATAATATCTCCTACAATGTTGAAGGGGAATTATCCTCATAGATAAGATAATTGTTCTAAAAATTTGTAATAGTGAATTTTAATATATATGGAAATAATTGTAAAATTCAAAACAAAAACGAGAGGCGCATGAAATAGAAGGATTAGAGGAATTAGATGTTGTCCAGAATACTCGCATAACAATTCCAATCATTTCTAATATCATTGATGGTGATTAGTCATTTCTTAGTTATCTATTTCATACCACGTTTTTTGTTTTGAATTTTGTAATTATTTCTATACCTATTAAAATTCACTATCCCAAAAGTTTAATTTGTTTTGTTTTTTTTTTTTTTTTTTTTTTTTTTTTTTTTTTTGGTGTTTAACATCCGACTATTGTGCACACTTGGGCTAATGCAGACGATGGTATGATTTATAGCGTATGAAAATGCCAAGCCCTCGCCGAGAATCGAACCCGGGTCCTCGGGGTGAAAACCTAGTACGCTATCCACTAGGCCACCAATGCGGCTCCCAAATGTTTAGGAAAATCGTTATATCTATAAGGATAATTAATCTTTGACATTGTAGGAGAGATTATTTTATTTTTAGGTCTATTTTAAAAACGTGTTTTTAAATTGTTTTTGTTTAATTAATTATTATTGTTACACTTTTGTTAGGCAAAATTTGATCCGACAATTTGGAATCTGCAATCTTGAATGCAATTTTTTTAATATGAAGAAAGTAATAAGACATATCATTTTCATGTAAACTTTTTAGAAAAAGTCACTGCTGAAATTCGTTTTTAAATACCTCTTTTCGTTTTGAAGTTACAGCCCGTTAAATTTTATAACGCTGTAAATATTACGTCTCTGGAACTTTAGTTTTATCTTCCGTTCTGAAAATTTAATTTCAGCAAACCTTAATTTCAGCAGTTTCTTTAAAAAAAACTTAAGTAACTTGCACGAAACACGAACACAAAAAATGTAATTCAGTTAGCATAGAAACGAAAGGCAAAAATGTTTTTGTACGTTCATATTTTAATATAGTTAACAAAGAAGCCATTGACAAACAATTATTGAAACAAACGATAGTCAGTACTTTCCTGCTAACTTACAGTTCCCAACAAGTAAACACAATTTACTGTAACCTATGAACAGCAAAGTAAACAGAAGTGTAAGTAATGTGACCCAGATGTGCGTTCAGTTTCTGTGTTTACCGTGAGATAGTGTTGTCCTTAAAGATTCCCTATTTAAGCAAACATTGTAATAATATATTTGCAAAACTATTTTCATTTAAGTGTGTTTGTGTATGTATATATATATATATATATATATATATATATATATATATATATATATATATATTGTGAACTGCGTATTGTTTTCATATAAACTATCTTATGAAATTTACAATGTTGTATTTTAACTTAATAATTGAAAGTAAACACGTCAACAATATAGCATAAAATGTTTTGTAGTAAAACTGATGCCTCAAGAAAAGTTATCTAAATTACTTTTAATTATATTATTTTATTAGGTTTATTTACTCTTGAAACATAATCTCCTGTTACTAGTTTACAGAAGATTACAATACTTAATGGAGTTGTATTATATAAAAGCAACTAAATTTACAATTATTTCTTTTTGTAAAGTTTTTCCTTCTGATTTTCCATTGAAACAACAATCAGATTTTCAAAAAACTTTGATATTTCATCATCATAAACCATAATTTAATTATACATAATAAACCATAATAAAATTTAAAAAATAATAATTATTTTTGTCTATAGAATTAATTTAAATGGTATAAGCAGGTTTAAAATCTGCATAAATTTAGTATTTTTTATTTTCTAATTCCACTGAAAATGAGGAAACGAAGATTCGTTTCCCCTATAAATATAGGCGGCCAAAGCACTTTTGTGTTTTATAAATGTAGGCTAATTAGAAATTTAAAATGCTAGAATTTCTTGCGTTCAAAAAACTGATAATTACAATGAAATCAGATTTTTTTAAATATATTGTTTATTGTTGATAATTTGTTTTTACTACTTTAGCAAAACAACTTAATTTGCAAGATTAATTTCGATATTCAGTTGAAATCAGTTGGTATTTCTTGCAGTACAAAAAGAGCCCGGAGTTTGGTTCTGGGTAATTTTACAGTCGTTACGGGGGTGTGTTACAATTGTGGACAGTGATTTATAAGTGACAATTAACTAAATGGGCAAAACAGACAAATTAATTGCAGGCTTGTTTTTGCGTATCACAGTCACTTCAGGGGAGTAAATATTGAATATTACCACTGCAAGAATTTATTTAAATAAAATTTTACAACTGCTTTGTGAAACGTTTATTACAAGCTAAGGTGGCAAAATCAATGAATTATTTATTGATATTATAATAATTTGTTATTTCTTGTAACATGAACTTTACTTATAAAATCTTTCTCGCCTCCTTCTCTCTTTCTCTTTCTCTCTCTCTCTCTCTCTCACACACACACACACACACACACACACACACACACATATATATATATATATATATATATATATATATATATATATATATATATATATATATATAGATAGATAGATAGATAGATAGATAGATAGATAGATAGATAGATAGATAGATAGATAGATAGATAGATAAACAGGATATATAATATATATCCTATTATATTCTATTTTATCATATCCTATCCCATCTCATTTCATGTCATCCCTTCCTATCCTTTTCTACCCCATCCTATCCTATCCTGGCCTATCTTGTTTATCCTGTCCTAGTTTTTCCTATCCTGTTTTATGCTATCCTATCCTACCCTATCCTATCGTATCCCATTCCATCTCATCCCATCCTATCCTATCCCATCCCATTTCATCCATCCCATCCTATCCTATCCTGTCCTCCTGTCCTAGCCTTTCCTATCCTGTCCTGTGCTATCATATCCTATCCCATCCCATCTCATTAAGCCTATCCTATCTTCTCGTATCTTTTCCTATCCTGCTCTATTCTGTCCTATCCTGTCCAATCTTATCCTATCCTATCCCTTCCATCTCTTACCATCCCATCCTATTCTGTTCTATTGCATTTTCTGTTCTACATCCCATCTATCCTATCATAGCGTATCATTTCATATCCCATCCTATCTCATTCCTTCCCAGCCAATCGTATCCTATCCTCTCCCATCCTCTCCTATCCTGTCCTATCTTCTTTTATCCTGTCCTATTCTCTCCTATCCTTCCCTATGATGTCTGACTGTCCATCCTTACGTTTGATCCGTCCTTCCTACCATCCATTCATCCAGCAATCTGTCGATTTAAATACATAAAAACAGTATTTTGAGAGGCTGGTAAGACGTACAAAGTTGTTCTAAGGCTAATTTAAAGCTATTTAGAAATCTTTCTCTCAATTATAAAGAAAAATTATACAATTTTCTTATTATGCTCTCAGAAATAGCAATAAAAAGGGAAAGTTTTCATCAGAAATGATTAATGATCTGATCAGCTATAAAAAATAATTGTTCTTACATTAGTTTCTATGGTAACTGTTAAATCAGTAAACAGTTATTTGTAGTTAACGTAATATTTCGAGGGTTTTGTCAACGAAATGAGGTGAAATTTCCTTTTTAATAATAAAAGAAAAAATTAAATACATTACTTTCTTTATTTGAAAGAGTTTCCATTAGTAATACATTTATGCATAGCCATACTGTAGTTCTTGCAAATTCGTTTTAATTATATTTTTTGATTTTTCACTGATAGTTTTAGTTAATCTTCATTTTGTTTATCCGCAACTACAATACATTCGGTTTCACTTGAATACTGTTAGCTCCACCTAACATATACAATTCTTAAAGACCGTCTCTCCCCACCAACAAGAACTGTCTGCACTCAACTTTGCCCTTCCTCTAAGTCACTTACTCATCACCTGGTTTACTCACAAGGCACTTTTTTGCATCTTTCCGTCTTTCATTCTCTGCACCTGTCGAAGCCACCTTAGCCTCCTGATCTGAATGTTTCCTGCTAAAACCCTCTTCTAACTCATCAATTGTTTATTCCTTTTCACTCTTTTCTCATTCGTCTCCTTTGCTTCTCTTAAACGCATTTTTTTTTAAATATGCGTTTCTGAGAAATTATTTGGATAACAGCCCACGATACGATTAATTCGATAATACGGTTCAAGGTTGTCTGATATCTGTTGTTAAAAAATTTATAAATCCAAACATAGGGATTTTTTACTTTAAATATTAGGGTAAAATTACTAAAAATTGTGTTAGATAATTAAATCAAGGTTATCGTGTGGGCTCATGCTATGAAAAATGTAATACAGTAATGTAATAATTTATACGCGTAAAATATTTAAAATATTTTAACATTAACTTATACATTTCATACAATTACAGCTAAATTTATTACAACTAAATACTTCGTTTCTTTAAGTCCTGTTCCAGAAATCAATGTTGGAAATAATTTAATAAAATGTAAGTGAACTCGTACACCTTTGCTTACCATAAGCAGATTCTTCGTCCTCAATTAGTCTAACTGGCTTCCAATCTTAAAATACAAACGTTAAGAGAAAGAAACTGATGAGGTCTGAAGCGTCTGTCATTCGCTAAATCGACAAAACAAAATATTCAGAGGGGCTTAAGAAGGTTTTTATTCAATATTTTATTATTTAATCAAGATTCATTATTGAAGTCAGAGAACCGAATCGAAGAAAGACAATATCGGCAAAACAAAATTCGACGGCCTCTGTTTTGGTTATGATTAGGAAAGATAAGCCAGTTTCATAAAGTTTTGTTAAACAAACTGAGGGTAAGAAGATGTATTGCTAGTCAATACAACCCCTGACTGCCAATAAGTCACGACTAGATTGCAAAACATTGTAAACAATTTGCTGAGATACACTGCCTGCGTTACCATGGCAACTATCACCGTAAGTCCCTCGGGGCGTGTAAATAAATGTGGATAAGCGAAGTGGCTGAAACACAATGTTAACAACAGTTTTTCAGTATTTATTCTTGAAAAAAGCGAATCTGAAAGTTCTTTGTAAAATTTATAAGGAGGTTAATAATAAACATAAGTTAAGGCCGGCGGCCACCAAATGCAGAACTGAGCTGAGCGGAATGAAGTTGAAAACAACCAGAAGCGGAGTTAAGTCAGTTTAAAGAATTCGTTTATATCCTTTAAATTTAAATATTTTGGCCTACTGTAACGGATTCTTGGAAAGTACTATATTTAAACCAGCAACCTAGGCAACAGTAACCCAGGCAACGAGAAATAATAACTGTGGAGGTGTTGTCATCGTAGTGGGGGAAGAAAAGATAGCTTCAAAACCGAACCTAGTCAGAGTGAAACTAGGAAGAGCGGAGCCTAGCGACGGCGATTGGCTCCGCTCAGCTCGTAATGCTTTCAGTGGCTGCACATACATTAAAAACAATAGATTATGTTTTGGGTGCGTAGTCCACTCCGCTCAGCGCAACTCATTTTCACATTTGGTGGCCACCCAACCTAAAAGTTACGATGAAACAGATGCTCGGTCGAATTAATCACGATTAATTGAAATTCATAGGATAACTGCTGCGATCAAGATTCGGGACAATCAACACTCACTTTATTGCAAATGTTGATCCTCTAAACGTTTTGGCGTTATATTTGTATTTCACAGCTAGGACAGCGATTGTGCGCGATCTTATGCTTTGGATCTGGTGTAGTGGTGAGCTTCTGCGTGTTTTGCTGTTAGCAGTGAATGCTCTAAGAAGTTAAGTAAATGAACAGTGGACTGTAGCAGTGATTTAATCACAGTTTAGAGAACAGTTCACTAATAAGACAACATGCTGCCGTGCGCTAACTGCTCACTGCTCGGTGCTGAGGACTAGCGCACCGAAAATAAATACGCTGGAAAATATCAAAAGAAAATTAATAAAATAAAGGTATATTATCAAATTAGTAAAATAAGTGCAAACAACTTATTATTTTGCAAAAATATACATAAAATTATAAACTACCGCATCTAACATAATAATTACGATCTATAAAAAAATAATAAACTATACTAAATTGACTATAAATGATTGTTTTCAAAATAAATATTATTATAATTTCAAAACAAAATACTGTAATCACAATAATAAGGGAAAACATTTAAATGTTTTCACAATACCCTATGAGAAGCAAAAACAAATTCAAAAATTTAACAAATAACTCCTGATCAAAAAGGTGAAATTATAACAATAATTTAACATTTTGATCAGTAAAATAAGTAATATAAATAATAATCTGTTTCTTTCAGTATTCTTTAATTTAATTTTCAGTATAATTTAATTTTCAGTATTCTTTTATTATTGATTTGCGTACGTAAATTTCCTTGTAGCAGAAGCACAAAGAGCAGACAACACTGAGCAGTGAGCCGTGAAGAGGCAGAGCCAGGCTACTTCACCTTAGTAGTGTAGTAACAAAATACCAGCCAATGGTGTAATTTTAATTATGTTATTTACAGAATTCATATTTTTTACGTTCAAATACGGATAACGATTTCATAAAACAAATCCTAACTTTTTCCCTTTTCGTTCATGTACCAACATGGAAAGTTATGGTGCCACGTATTTCATCATATATATATATATATATATATATATATATATATATATATATATATATATAAAATATATATATATAAATATAATAAACTATATTTTATAGTTTATTAAGAGGTGCTATAACACTGTTCAACTTCTTGCTGTACATTATTGTATATTATTCTTTTTTTTTTAAGTATGAAAGGATGCATGGACCCATTAGTTATTATTAATAGTATGTATAATATTAATACAAAAATTATACATAATAAAGAAGTTTTTGCCTGAAAAAACTACCGAAAACAAAACAAACCCGATTGAAGACTCTCATGTCAGGTTTTTTTGTTTTCTTCTCAAGTAACTCCTAAATAGACTTCTCTGTATCTTCGTATTATATGATCAATATAGGCCTATCTCATAAAACTGTTTTTTATAAACTATTCAACAGTCCAGTTTTCTATATCATTTCGACTGAATTTTTTTAAAATATTTGCTTGGTTAAGTCACTCGAATTGCTTAAATACCTATGGACTATATTCAAACATGACATTATCAAATTTATTAAAGCTGACTTACGAAAAATCTGTTATGTATTTTAAAAAATCAAACGCGTGTATTAAAAAAAAATAACCTAACCTAACATATCAAATTTCATAAAAATAATTGTTTTTAAACTGTTAGCGGTAAGGTACTTTTCCTGTTTTTCGATTTATTTCAAAGCTGTATTTTTAAATTTGTTCAATGCTTTGAGTTATGAAGTTAATACGTGACCAAAATTTGATCAAAATCTGATGAAAAAAAAGTTTCAGAACTTATGCGTTTCAGATTTTTTCAAAAATTAATGACCTTGGTTTTTATGGGGCTCTAATAACAGTGTATGTTGCTCTTGCTCGAATGAATCTTATTGTTAGAAAAAATTTATGTTTTCATTAAAAAAATTAATATTCGTTTCACAAACTTAATTATTTCATATTTTATATTTATTTATCCAAGACAAATGTATTTTTAGTACTTGAAGTGTTTCAAGAAGACGCAATACAAAGTGCGTATTAATCAAAAACCTCGAGGTCTTGAGATAAGAATAAATTTCTTTCGCAAAACGAATTAAATTAAATTTCCATTTATAAGGAAAACGAATCCTGTTATAACAAGATCATTTGCAATATTTACGTCTCAATTTTAAAAGTATTTTCGTCAAAAACACAAAATCCTTGTGGGTAAATTTTCATTCAAAAGTAGCTTATTATGCGCATGCGTGTTGGTAATTTTACTACGCCAAAAATAATTTGTAAAATAATTTGTAAAAGTGTGGATTTTCATACGTACACAAGAAGATCAATATATTACATTATTTTACACTTTATAATTATTTAGAAAATAAATAAACCGTAAACTGTAAATAAAAGCTAAGATTAGCTGAATTATCGTCATCAAAAGTCTATTAGGACAGTAATTAGTGACAGTTTTACTTCCATCTCCTGCAGCTTTCAATTGAAAATTTCTTTAGGCCTAGCTCTTTCTTACATGAGAAAAAATAAAATTTCCCGAAAGCACTAATAACATATAAAAAAGTGTTCCGCTTGCCTCAAAATATAATTCTATATTGAATACTAATTCTACCAATGATCTGATTATTTCCAGTTACGTTATTGGCTCAGGGCTTTGATTTCGGTTTTTAGATCTAAAAGACTTCAGTTCAAAACACGGTATTGACATTATTTTTTTTACATTTAATTAATTTAATTAACTATTTTAGAACTAAAAAGAAATAAATTTAATAAAAGAAACAATTAAATTATAATTAACGCCATTATACTACATACCCGAAACATCTAGCACTAATTTTTTAAACTTTACAGTTTAGTATCTTGTACATTTTACATAAATAAATGCATTAATAAATATTTAAATTCGACTATTCATAAAAGCCGTAGTGCTATATTAATACCAACCATCACCATTATTAGAGCTTTAACTATTGAATATATCCTAGCGTACATGATTGATGTTTTCATTTGTATTTGATTAGGTAAGTGTCCATTTCTTTGATAATTTCAATTTAGCTGAGATCAGTAATATAAACTGAATCAATAAAAAAACAGCAATGAACACTGATGTTTTTCTTAGGTTTTAATTTCTATAGGCCAGTCTCCTTTACTGCTATAACCTATTTATTTTAGAATTATTTATTTGAATTCAAAATTTATCGTGATTTTCATTTAAAATATATGTTTTCGAATAAAATTGAAACGATTTTTATCAAAAACACGAACAATGTAGTATTTAGAAACCAAATAATATGGAGGGCAAATTTTCTTTGCTACTTCCAAGTGCAATAGCTGTCGGCTAAAACAAAGGGAAAGGAGAGAATTTTTTTAAAAAACTAGAATATTAATTGTATAAATTTTACTAAAATATGTATATAAAAACTAATTTGAAAGTAGAAATAACATTAACTTGAAAACTATTCTTTTTCTGAAAGCATGCTCAGAAAATATTCATAGAAGAGCAATTTACAAACATTCGCCAATTATTGCTTGGAGTGATTTACACTAAAGATTTGTATCTTTGCGTGATTATGTAGCAATAACCCTAACCCAACCATAAATAGGGAAGTGATATTTTGGGTGTTTTTTAAGAGATATAGAGCTCAATCGTAGATAATAATAACAATATTATTACTATTATTATTATTCTCTTTCTCTTTATTTGTTTCACCCAACTTTGGGGTACACCAAATCAATCACTTTTTAATGTTCTGTGCTTTCCTCGTAGCCCAGTATTGCTTCATTCGTTGTGATCTTGCTTTTCTTTCTTCGTCAGAGATTATTATTATTATTATTATTATTATTATTATTATTATTATTATTATTAT
>CM040186.1:77824288-77826788 GCA_022606455.1 Callitettix versicolor
AACTCTGTAGTCCTTACAAATCTATGATTCAAGCCATCCTTCTTCTCTCTTACAGCGCAAAAATGTAAGCGATGTCAAGGGTATAATCATACTCAAGGGTACTGCCAGAGAGACCCAAGGTGCGTAAAATGTGCTGGGAAACATCTAACTGCGGTGTGCACAGTGAGTAAAAATAATCCTCCAAAGTGTGTTAACTGTCACGGTAAACATCCAGCAAATTATCGGGGCTGTGAGGTTGCCAAAGAATTGCAGAAGCGCAGAAATGGTGTATTAAGAATTAAAAATCATATTCAAAGGAATATAAATAGTAGGCCTACTATACAACAGGAATCAACAGAACATCTAACAGTACAAGTAACGACACTAGTATGGCACTGACAACATATGCGAAAGCCTTAGGTAGAAGTTTTTCCGGAACAGCAACAATAGAAAAGAATCTGGAAATCATATTAGAAAAACTAGATGAACAAAGACACACAAATAAGTTAATATTTGAAAGAATAAGCAAGGTAGAAAGCAATATGAATAAAAATAAGAAAAAAATGAAAACATTAACCATACTTTGCGAATAGCCACTTGGAATGCTAATGGACTTTCTCAGCTAGCCATGGAGTTGGAATTGTTCCTCATTAATGAGAAAATTGATATCTGCTTGGTGTCAGAAACACACTTCACTAATCAATCCTATTTTAAAATCAGAGACTTTTGCCTTTATCATGTGGATCATCCTTCAAACAAAGCCAGAGGAGGCTCTGCTGTCCTTATCAAAAACAACATTAAACACTATGAAAGTTTTGAAATAAAGCTAGAAACAATGCAAATTACAACAGTTGCAGTGAAATTCAAAAACAAATACTTTAATATATCATCTATATATTGTCCACCTAGACATAATCTAAGAAGGAGGACTATTTAAAGCTTTTTAATACACTAGGACATAATTTTATAATAGGAGGTGACTTCAATGCAAAGAACACTTATTGGGGGTCACGATTGACTACTGCAAAGGTAAAGCATTATACGAATCGGGAGAGAAATTAAATGCGATTTCTACTCCACCGGCAAACCAACTTACTGGCCATCGGATTCTAGAAAGATCCCTGATCTTCTTGATTTTTCATCGCTAAAGGCGTGTCGGATGGGTATGTGTGTGTTGGTGAAAGTTATGAGTTGGCTTCTGACCATTCTCCAGTTATTATGACAATAAGTGGGAATATAATACAAAAAAAGATGAACTTCCTAAGTTAACAAATCTTAAAACTAATTGGGATGATTTTAGAAAGGAGTTGAGTTGTAGAATAGAACTGCAAACATCTCTTAAGACTCTGATCAATTGGAAGACGAAGTAGAGGCTTACATCCATAATATCCAAAAATCAGCTTGGAATAGTACACCTTGGTTATCCAAACCTAAGAGTAATATCACATACCCGATAGAAGTACGGGATTTGATTCAGAAGAAAAGGAAAATCCGTAAAAGTGGCAGAAAACTCGAGTGCCTCAATATAAATCTGAGTTAAATGAACTGAACAATAAACTTAAGAGATTATTGAAACAAATTAAAAGCGAATCCATTTCTAGATATCTTGAAGGGCTATCGTCAGATAAGGATAGTGACTACAAAATATGGCAAGCCACTAAAAGCATCAAGAGACCTAGAAACCATATTCCACCAATTAGGAAGGTTGACAATACTTGGGCAAGAAGTAATAAGGAAAAAGCTGATTTGTTTGCTTGCTCACCTAGAGAACACATTCAAACCATTTGAGGCGCAAGCAGCAGGTGAAACATTAATACCAATAGAAAAGAACGACCTAGTGGATATTGGTAAAAGTAACATACAACGAGCTTGTAAAGGTAATAACAGGTTTAAAAGCTAATAAAGCTCCTGGTTATGAATTAATAACTGGAAAAATTGTTAAGGAATTACCAGAGAAGGCTGTTCGAAAAATTATTACATTTGATAAACGCCTCTTTTAGGCTAAGATATGTCCCAAGACAGTGGAAAATAGCAGAGGTTATAATGATACCTAAGCCAGGAAAAGATCACAGGGAGAAAGCATCTTACCGTCCCATCTCTCTTTGCCAATTATCTCAAAAGTCTTTGAAAAACTCTTGGTAAAACGCCTCAAACCTATTATTGAAGAGAGGAACCTAATCCCACATCATCAGTTTGGGTTTAGAAGTCAACATTCGACGATTGACCAAATACATCGGATTACCAATGTTGTTGAAAGAGTACTTGAAGAGCGTAAAATCTGCTCATCACTGTTTCTGGATATGGCACAGGCTTTTGACAAAGTCTGGCATGAAGGCTTATTATATAAGTTACAAAGAGATCTTCCAAACCAATTTTATGAATTACTGAAGTCATACATGTCAGAAAGATGCTTTAGGGTCAAATGTGATGGTGAATATTCTAGAATAAAGGATATAGCTGCAGGAGTTCCTCAAGGAAGCGTATTAGGACCTATTTTGTTTCTGTTATATACAAGAGACAT